>JAADJF010000542.1:0-20915 GCA_012932015.1 Fusarium acutatum
CTCCTGTGTGATCTCTTCGCCAGTGCAATCTTGCTTAGGCTTCTTAACGTAGTCACCGTTCTTCTCTACAAGAAGGCCGTAGACCCAAACAACTATCTGATCCCTGGGCTGGTTCTTGAAGTGAGGCTGACGATTGACCGTCCAGCTCATGATCCAGCTAGAATCCCGGACTGTGACAATACCTCCAGTAACGACTTTTCCGCTGAATGGGTCTCGCTTGCAGATCTTCTGGATATACTCGGGAACACGTTTGTCTAAAGTCGTCACAGTTGCCGACATCCATTTTGTCGCGGGTATGTTGTCGCAGAAAACCTCTGGGCGGCCGAAGGAAGGGTCTTTGGCTGCGATGCGACGCCACAGGTCCCAGGCTGGAGCTGGGCCATCATGTAGTTTAGCTGGGGTATGTTGATCACCCAAGCCAGAGTTCTCCGTCAACGAACCAATAGTCATAAAGACGAGGTCATTGACTCCAAGAGACTGACCACCTTTCTCTCCATCTCTGATCCAATGAATGAAAGTGGCGGTCTTCTTATTCTCCCCGATGTCGAAGTCGACATCTTGAACCTCGGTGCCGTACTGGAATACAACACCCTGATCCTCGAGCCACTTATGCAATGGCAGCACAAGAGACTCGTACTGGTTGTACTTTGTGAATTTGAGGGTCGAAAAGTCAGGCATACCTTTGATATGGTTGACAAAGCGATGGAGGTATAACTTCATCTCCAAAGCTGAGTGCCAAGTTTGGAAAGCAAACATGGTCTGCCAGTAGAGCCAAAAGTTACTCTTGAAGAAGTCTTCGCTGAATACTTCGTCAATACGCTTGTTTTCAACTTCAGCTCTAGTAGCAAGGAAAAGCCTCGTCATCTCTGACTGGGCCTTTTCGGTCAGAGTAAACAACTTCCCAGTCTCTGCATCTTGACCTTGATTGATCGTCGCGCGCTGGAGCGAGAAGTTCGGATCTCTCTTGTTGAGCCAATAAAATTCATCAAGAACACTAGCTCCCTCCTCTTCAATCGAGGGGACAGAACGGAAGAGGTCCCAAAGGCACTCGAAGTGAGATTCCATCTCGCGGCCACCACGGATGACGAACCCTTTCTCGGGTTCCTTGATGCCATCTAAGGCACCGCCTGGGATCTTGAGTTCTTCAAGGATGGTGATGTTCTTTCCTGGCATTTGAGCATCGCGCACAAGGAATGCGGCAGTTGAAAGACCAGCAAGACCAGAGCCGACAATCCATGCCGTTTTGGACTCAATGCCTTCAGGTTTGAGTGGCCGTGCAAAGGCTTCATAGTTGCCTTTGCTGTAATACATAGTGAATAGCGAATTGGTGTTCAAGATATTGGAATATAGTGAAGTTTATATGTGATGATTATATCAAGAATAATTTCACCGACCATGGCCAACTCCTTTAATTTATCTTCATTTCCATCTTGCGTGACGCAAGCAAACTCTCTCTCACGATATGATCTGATTGCTGAGAAGTCCGTTGGTGATTTGTTAGTGCCCGAGGTTTTAGTAGTACAACCCGAACATCACATGTAATTAGCTTCTGACAGATGGGCCGACTTGACGCTTTCCAGAAGATCGTGACTATGTCACAGTAGATGGTACTGCAAGATAAGCTAAGCGAATTGTCATAATCGGGTTACCGGCAATAATTATCATTGCCCTTAAACTTTGCATGCCATTTCGCAAATCACGAGGCTTGTCGAATTTTTTTGACCTTGCGCTAGCTATATCGTTGCGTGATTATGACAGGTGATGGATATGGGCGGGTTTACAATTAGCGTTGTTCTGGGCCACGGCACATTCCGTTCTGGTAATTAGTCGGAGCTGTTAAATGCCGTTTCCCGATGTCATTATTCAACATTGTTGGTACTGACAATTTTCCCTTCATTACCGTCGCCTGCGAGATACCAAAAATAGCCATTCTCGCAACGCGAGACTATGTTACATTGAAATCAAAGGGGACAAGGGATGCTGGGTAATTGTCCTGCAATAGGTCGTTCCCATACATCAGACTGTCTTCCCAATTGAAGTGACTCAACGCCTGATCACCTTCGTCATCCGCTAGAGGATGCAAGAAGTCTGTTGTGACGTGTATACTGACGTAAGGGAGACCCTCTGTGGATAGGTCAGAACGGTCTGTGGATTGTCTGGTATTGTGAATGATCGGATCGAGAAGTTCCCATATCATAGACGGTGGAAAGTTAATCGTGGTATCAGCAGCACCGGCTTCAGGTGACTTTCCAATGACAAGCGATTGGAGTCGTTGGAGACTTTCGAGCTGATTACGGTCAGTAAATACCGGGTTCGCAGTGGAGGGACATACTTTATGTGACATGCATGGCCAAGTCTTGGACAGGCGCTGTAGCAATCTCTGTCCCTTGGCTAAATTCTGGCTGGCTTTGCAAGCAACCTTGGCATTCTTCACGAATTGGTAGAGCCATGGAATTGTCGATGTTGCTGCAACAGCTAGTCCAATGAGGGGATTGGATATCTCAATGTTCAAATCTTCAAATATTCCAACAAGCCAGAATACCCATCCGGAGTGAAAGAGAGCTTGGTCCACGACCTGTTGCAAGAACAACCTGGACTGGCTCATACCTTTGTTGCGGCGTAAAGCCACCAAGTGAATGAAAGGGTGATTCAATAATGCGAGAGACGCATGCAATACCAAATGGGTGGTCAACCATGGATTCCAATACTCGCGATATGCTCGTATCTCATCTGAAGTTCTTTTAAAAGGGAAGAGGCTCCTCATGAGGTGTCTCTGGTTGAATTGAGCCTCGTACTCAAAAAGAGCAAGATTGAGCTTGGAGTACGTAGACTCTGGTAGCCAGGGTATTTGAACCTCTCCACGCCTGATTTCATGGAGATGGCAAGCGACCTGGCTCCAAACTGCTATCATTCTACCTGCGTGCGTATTGATTCCAAGGTCGTCTGATGAACCAACAGCATTATCGAAGTCCGGTGCATTGAAATCGTTCGCATCTAGTGGAATTGGTGGCGGAGGCTCGACACTGGGAGGATATATCCAAGTCGGGTCATGGGTTGGGGCCCGTGGCATGTGAGGGTAAAAGATGGCCTCAATGATGTAAATGCTCCAATAACACCTGTTCTCTTCTGCTGATTCCTGCTTGATGGTTGAGTCGCTTCTCCACAGATTCCGGATACTCTCCAGCCGTGTCGCTGTGCCAATGGACATCCATGCCCTGGGCAAATCACTTACTGCAAAACCATTAGCAAAATCCATCGAAGGGAACTGCATTGCGCTTCCCTGCAATATCTCTCAGTGCCATCATGCATAGAGCTTGAACAATCTCAACCTGGTGCTTTCCTTCAGCAGCAAGTCGCTGTATTGTAGTGGCTGCCGAACGGCTGTAATAGCTAGACGCCTCTGTGTGTTTGTTCCGGAAGTATTCATGAGTAGTGAACTCGAGCATAAGAGCTAAGAAGCTATAGAGAAAATATTGAGGGGCATTATTGAGTTTCCTTCCCAGGGTGGAGAGGTCAAACAATGGTAGAGGTTGAAGATGCACTGTCTGACTGTAGACATGTAGAAAGTGAGTTAATAGATCTTGTGGGAGATCAGATCTGAGATCAGAATTAGTCAAGCGTTTTGTACATGAGTAGCAATAAGAGCCGTACTGGGCTTTTGAGAAATAGACGGTTTGTCGCTCATTCGGAACAGCCTGCCTAGTTGAGAAATGATTCCCATCAGGGCTGGTTGTTGAAGGAAGAGGCTGCGAAGGTTCTGAAGCCTGAGCTTCTTTATTCGTCTGCGAACTAACATGTGACTTATTACTATTTATAGATATGTCGCTATGGGGTTCTTGACTTACCCAAGTAATTCAGACAAGGATGCTACTTGCGATTCAAGAACTTGGACCCTGTCTTTGGTGGATTTCCTGCAACTTCGGTTAGGCCAAGAACCTGAAAGCGAATAACGGAAGCGTCTGACTTCTGAGTTCTCTGAGCTTTGTTGATGCTATCCTGCGACGAGCTTCCCCTTGCTGCATACTTGCATGGAAGTTGAAGTCGCTCACAAAAGGAGCAAATCGGTCGCTCCCCAGTGCACTTTGACTTCTTGCGACTACATTTATATCTCAGCTGACTATTTTTTTTCCTTCACAATAGCACTGGCCTTACCGACATGGCTCGCAAGCCCGACGGCTTTGGCGAGTCTGAGTTCCTGATGTCATTGGGTTGATGAGTTGTTGATTGGGTCATGGTTGAGGTCGGAGAATGGAAGTTCCGCGGAGTTTAGAGAGTAGAAATAGCACGTGAATAGTGGGAATTTGTTCAATCCTCGCCAATCATACTTTAGAACCTTTCCGTTCCCATAGTTGGCGAGATAGTTCCGCTCACATGACTGTCAAGGCGGGCTGCTGATTGGATTAAAATTGTTAAGAGATTTCCTAGGAGATCTAGAAGTTCCGGCCTCAGCAGAAATAATTATCGGCATAAAGTAGAACAATGGGCATACTTACGACTTATGACTTGAATTATTTATTACTGTCAGTTTCTCCATCGCGTGATAAATACACAACTGCTTTTTTACAAATTATCATCGCCTATAATCTCCCTCTATCCTACCAAGATGGCAGTCTCAGAAGTGATGAAGGCTGTCGTTTTTGATGGCCCATACAAGATCTCTGTACAAGACAGACCAATTCCTCAGAGTATAGGATCTTCATCGAGCCTTATTAGCACACTGAACTGACTGTTGCAAGTCCAGGATGCTCAGGATATCATTGTAAAGGTCAACATGACTGCTTTGTGTGGATCGTATGTACCATCTAATAACAACCTCCATAAACAGTTGCTAACAAGATACCAGTGAGCTACACTTGTACAGAGGCGTTGAACCAACAGAACCGGATTTTATCATGGGCCACGAATTCACAGGTACTGTTGTTGCTTTGGGCTCTGAGGTCAAGACCGTGAACATTGGGGACAAAGTCGTCTCCTCCTTTACAGCTTCTTGGTAAGTCCCCCTGTAGTTATCCTTTTACGACGAGTGTCTTTCATATGCTAACGCTAGCACTGCACAGTGGAGAATGCTATTACTGTCAGAATGGTGGCTCAGCAAGATGCGTCAAGAGCCAAGCCCTTGGTTCTCCCAATCTCGATGGAGCTCAAGCAGAATATGTGCGAGTACCGTTCGCAGACGGGACTGTAATCAAGGCCCCGGAGGGAATCCACGACCAGGCCCTTATCCTAATGGCTGATATCTTTCCCACCGGTCATTTTGGTGTCCAGAGCGGAGTTGAGATGATGCCGAAGCTAGATCTGCGAGAGTCAACTATTGTGGTGATTGGCTGTGGTCCCGTTGGACTATGCGCCATAGTTGCTGCGGCAGTGCTGAAGCCAAAGCATCTATTTGCTGTGGATAGTGTTCAGAGCAGACTTGATCAGGCTGCAAAGCTTGGTGCTGATCCTCTCAATTTCATGGAGAGCAGGGATGCAATGATTGAGCGCGTAAAGTCTGTTACTGATGGCAGAGGCGCTGATATAGTGGTGGAAGTGGTCGGCCTCTCACCAGCACTCCGAACAGCATTTGACCTGGTTCGGTCGTTTGGTGCTATCAGCAGCATTGGTGTCCACAACGCAGAGGTATGTTTCATGAAACCCTTTATGACGAAAGGCATGTATTAACATATAACAGATCCCTTGGTCAGGCAGCGACGCTTATAAGTGAGATTTAATGTCCTGTTATTCTATCTTTAGCTAATTCAGTCTAGCAAAAATGTCCGTCTGCAGATGGGACGGTGCCCAGTCAGAAGTATCTTTTCCGAGGCAATGGAAGTTCTCAAGCAAGAACAGGATTCTCTGAGGTATGCATACTCTTGAGTCAAGGATATGCTCAAAGAACCTGGCTTGAACTGACTGAGTACAGCTTCCTATTTGACAACATTCTTCCTTTATCAGAGGCAGTTCGAGGTTACGAACTGTTTAACGAGTCCAAGGTCCAAAAGGTCGTTTTCCAAGTGTGATGTCTATATGGCCCAAGACTCCATTACTGTCTGTTGTCTTCAGGACTCTTGGGGAAGATATCTTAGAGAGGAAAAGTCTAAGTGGTCAATTGTCCAATTCTACATTGTACTTTATTGTTGCCCCATCTGATTGCTCAGTCATTTATGTTCCCTCACTCCTGATTAATACTGCCGGTTCCAAAGAGCTCCATATTAATTTGCTCGTGCGCAACCCCCAAACTTTGTAGCTTATCTCTTGTTGCTACCATCCAAGAAGCAGGTCCACAAATAAAAAACTGAGATTCCTTGTTTTCCAACTCTTCATTCTTCGCTTGATACACAACATCGAGGTCTAGTCGCCCCTCAAAATCATAGTCTTCGCCCTTCTTATCGTTTCCGGCCACGTTCTTGAGCCAGATGAGAGTCTCAACGTTCTCGCGGCCCGCTGATACACTGCGAACATGTGTACGGAAAGCCATGTGCTGCGATGTTCTAGCTGCGTGGAGCCAGAGGATAGGTCTGTTTGCCATCTTCGATTGGGGCGAGCTGAGAACCGACTCGAGCATCGACATCAAAGGCGTAACACCAACGCCCGCCGATATTAGAATGAGAGGTGCATTTGCCTTTGTATCATCCTCAATATCAAGCCAGAATTCGCCACGAGGATATGTCATCTCAACCTCTTCTCCAACCTGATAGTGGTTATGTAGGAGATTGGAGACGGTGCCGGGCAAAGATTCGTCTTTTCCTTCCAAGTTGAAGCTCTCCTTCTTGATACTGACGCGGTAGTAGTCACTGTGAGGTGCCCGGCTCATGCTGTACTGACGACATTGGAAGATGCCACCGAGCTCGGGTACGTTGATTCGGAGACTAACATACTGACCAGGATGGAACGGAGGCAAGGGCGTCTTTCCATCAGATGGAACCAGATAAAAACTTGTGATGAGATCTGCTTCCTTCTCACGCTTGACAATCTTGAACTTCCTCCAGCCATCCCACTCGCCGGCCTCTTGATACAATTGCTTCTCGCGGTTGATAAAGATATTGGCTAGTTGGCCGTAGGCAGTCGTCCACGCATCCGCGATTTCATCCGTGAGGGCATCGCCTAGCACTTCTCCAATGGCTTTGATAAGCTGCTCGCCAACAAGAGCATATTGATCTTCCGTAACCTTGAGACTGACATGCCTCTGAGCAATACGTTCGATTGTTGATGCCAAAAATTCGGGCTTATCAATGTAGGTGGCATACGCGAGCACAGCACCAGCCAGAGCTTTGGCTTGGGCACCGTCGTGTTGATGGCTGAGGTTGAAGATGTTGCGGAGATCGGGGTAGGTGCCAATCAAGTTCTTGTAGAACAAGGATGTAATGGTCTCTCCATGAATCTTAAGTACAGGGGCTGTTGACTTGACAATGTCAACTTGGGAAGTTGTTAACGACATAATGAGTAGGTTGTATGAACGAAGAATGGATTTATCTCTGCCTGGGCGATGCAGAGAAATGCTGAGAACGCCGGCATGTCTTGTTAATATATATAGTCAATCAATGGCACATTTGCCATTGCTCGTGCTCGTGAAACCTGACTTTGTCATCCTTGACCCCATCGGCAGATGCCATGCTTTCTGAAGATTCCATTTTTATAGTGGGACGTTGTGAGATTTCCGCGGATTTGCTTCAACAGAGGCCTTTAACATAATTATCCAACAAATCAAAGTCAATTGAATCATAACGTCTGAGATTGAACTATCCCGAAGGGGACTAGACTCCGATCATTCTCAGAGCCCTGAGCCGGAGTCGTCGGGTCATTTGTCGGCTGAACTCGGTATTCAAGAGTCACGTGTGATGCTGTCCCGTCGCGTCAGACGCGACGCGAACTTATCCGGGAAGTCTCGGCAAACAGCACCGAGCATGACCGAGTGGGATGAGGGTTACCCTACAAGACTTGCTTTGACATGTCATTAAACGAGTCTGATCACATCTAGCCTTCTAGAAATATTTATTCTAGACTAAAAGGCTTGAAGAAATATCTTCTTTAAGTGAGCGGATGTTACGCTTACGAAAAGGACAAGAACACAAGATACAAGGATGTTTAACGTATAGATGTCGGCCAGTTGTTGCACAGATTATCACCAGCTGTTCAATGACATAAACACAGAAAAAAGGCAAAAAGAGGAAATCTCATACTACAGGTATTAAAAGTACTTTACAGAATAGCGGGATTATTTTTTATAATGGAAGAGGAATTTAAAGCAAGCTATTATATATTTAGCTTCTGCTGGGAATTGAATTCTAGTCGCGAGTGTAGAAGCCTCTCTCAGCATGCACCAATAGCGGATTGTGAGTGCAGGTTGTCACGTGAGCGAGTTATGCAGATTGTGCACATTCAGAAATTGACGTTGAAGTTGAGTGCTTATTAAAGATGTTATTAAGCCCTTTGCAGTTTCCCAATTGGACCAAGAGCGAGGCTAATTGACTCAAACCGCAGTAATTGCTCCGTAACAACATCTCTCAACCAACAACATGTCGCAAAGCCGGCTGACAAAGTCAAATGGCCATTATTCAGCATCGCTTGTCAGACTTAGTCAACAAACATTCAGCCATCCAACCATGAGGAACATTATCTAGACCCAATCAAACTTGCTGAATTGATCCAGGACCAAATCTCGGCTATAATGCATGCCTCGTTTGGTATTTACACGACATTCAGTGAAGCCAAGGACTGTTGCGGCTGAAAGACCTGGGGTTGTTAAGTCTATATAGGTTGCAGCCTTTCCATTGAATCGTCTCATTACCACTAGACAATAACAATAACTGAAACGCCTCGGTAGCCTTCTCTTCTCAATAAGTGGCAATATGTTGGTCCACTCTGTCCTAGGTCTGATCGCCTTCCCAGCCGTCGCTCTGGGCTCTACCTTTACTGCGAAGACAATTGGTCAACTTCCTCTCGGCACATGGCTAGAGAATGTTGCCTTGCGCTCAAATGGCGACCTCCTGGCAACGGAACTCTGGCCCTCAGCCACTGTCTATACCGTCGTCAACCCAGCAGACTGCAAGTCTGGTCTTGAAGAGCTGGTCACGTTCCCCTCCATCACCGGACTTCTTGGTATCGCCGAGGTACCTAAGAGCCCTGGCAAGCCTGAGACCTTCATTGTTGTTGGCAGCGAAGCGACTGCTCTCAGTCACTTGACGCCAGGAACCTTTGAAGCGTGGGCGATCGAGTTTCCCAATCGACGACACCAGCCCAAGGTGAAGGTCAGAAAGATCAGCGACATGACCAAGAAGAGCGCCTTTCTCAACGGCGTTGCTGCTATCCCGGGCAGGTCAGATGCTGTCCTAGTGTCTGACTCTGTCGCTGGGTTCGTCGGGCGCCTGGACCTATCCACAGGCGTCTTTGACGATTCGGCATTTGTGTTCCCCGAGATGGCCCCTATCGCAGCTGATGCTTTCGGAATCAATGGTATCAAGGTCCGCGACAACTACCTGTACTTCACCAATTCCAACGCTGTCAAGATATATCGCATTGCAATCACACCAGCTGGGTACCCGAAAAAGGGAGCCAAGCCTCAACTCGTCGCAGATCTTTCGAGCGGTGCTAGCTTCTTCGATGACTTCGAGTTTGACAAGAATGGCAACATCTATGCTGCTACCAATTTTGACAATTCCATCGTCTTCATCGACGTGAAGACAGGTAAATGGAAAACTGTCGTCGGGGGCATTGACGAGATGACGGTTGCGGGTTCGACTGCTGCTGCATTTAGTTACGGGAAGAAGGGGGAGAAGACCTTGTATGTTTCCACATCGGGTGCACTTGCAAAGCCTGTCGATGGAACCAAGACAGAGGGCGCCAAGATTGTTGCTGTGAAGGTTCGTTCGTAGAGCCCACTGAATCCTTTCTTCTTGGAGAGGTAAAGAATGATTGGAACAGTGGTCTTAAGAGCGGGAACTACCAGCACATATTCTTTATACACCTATTATAGCAAAGAGACTTTTCAAAGCCCAGAATCCCCAATCGCTTATGAGGAATGGCACAAGTCTGCACAAGAGTCATTATCATATCACTAAATACTACTTCATATAATCTATTGCGCTTGTATGCTGCTCCTGAACCCAGATAAGCTACCAAAAGCACATAAGCTAGTCTTGACACTCATACCCATGCTCGCTTTGGTAACCCTAATGCTCTGACTCACTGACAGGATCCGCAAGCTTAGATCGATAAGCCATCTCGTCAGTGGTTTCAGTGCCAGTAGCAACAGAGTAGTAAACCTTCGCTGGCCGGTTGAAGACAAATCCAGGATGGGCAATAAAGAGGCAAAAGACTGCCACAACAATCAACCTGGAAACGGTAATGAGTATTAGATCAACCAATGGCAAGTGATAACACTAGACTTACACTCCTTCCAAAGCAATGAATAAGTCCTCATGCTTGATTAGTTCCCCTTGGTAACCCTCTTTAAGCTCATCGGCCCGGAAGACACAACGAGCCAAAGTAGCAAGGACTGCAATGGCGAGGAAGGCAAAGAACAGCTTGTCTCTCGACCCAAGATTTCGTGACTTCTTCGATCGTAGGTATCGAAACATGTAGTCACCGAACAGGAGACTAAATGCAACCAGCATGATGACTTGCAGAATCAGTCCTGCCATGGCGACATCCACCCCGACCTGGCTAGCACCAGATGACGATGCCGAAAGGCCTCCTCCAGTACCTTGCAAGATCAGCGAGATGATATCCATGGGTACAAATACCCAGGCAAAGTATTTGGTGGGAAATCGAGCAAGGCTTGGTCCGTAATGCTCAATACTGGAAAAAGGTCAGTTAATTGGGGATACCCGAATAGTAATAAGCATACCTTTGGCCAAGGGTGACATAGATTGCGGCACAATAGAAGACAGGAGCTTGCGTGATAGCAACTGCAATGCGTCAGGAAGCCTTTCGTTACCGACTGGTTGAAGTACTTACTGATTTGGGTAATAAATGCACCGAAACTCCACGGATTGACCCAGAGCAGAATACGCGCTACATAACCCGTTACTTCATGTGTGCAACTCAGGATCATGCACCACATGAACCAGGGTGTTTTCCATTTGAAGCCCAAGTAGGCATGCGCGAAAGTGGCCAAGGTGAATAAAGCGGCAAAAGTAATGTTGGCAGCGAGAGAAGGTCGGTAACCATAGACGCTCATCTCGAGAGGGCAAAGCTAATAAGATCGTTAGTAAATAATGGTAGCCAATACCAAAGCCTTTATGGCTTGGCTCAGAGGTAAGTATCAGCCAGGGGAAGATACGTACTTCCAAGGTACAGTTGGCCTTGGGCCCAAATATGACGAAGTTCCCCGTGTCGTTCATTCTGATGGAAGCTAGCTTTAAGGTTGGAGGAGAGAGATAGGAAAAAGATGTTGGTCGGTCCCAGAAGTCAGATGAATATGAACACCGAAACTCTGTCGCTATCACTTCGAGAGTGACTTTATCAGGATCTCACATCCATTTTTATACCACTTCAACTGATCTACAAAACACTGCCCCTTTCGCATTCGCATGGGATCCTCGCTGAGTCCCCAACTTCACAGTTATGTAACTGTTTCAAGAGAATAAGCTCATCCTTAGGCCTCCACCCAAAGGCTATGAAACAGGCAAGGCGAAAGGAACAAATCCCTGTGACTTCAGTTAAGGTTATGCACCTAAACCAAGGCTAATTTTGGGCGCATTGATATGCACGGGTAATCATATCCAATCTATCCAAACGTGGCTGCGTGATAAAATGAAAACAGTCGTGGATTTGTGTATTGAAGGATAGACGTACAAGGATCGACATCCTAGCCCTCATCTGTCATGGCACAGCTGGGTATGAAAAACGGTAAGCGTTGCGGAGTGGCCAATCTACTCCGAGGGTACGTGACGCTAGTCAGAAAAAGTGTCGTGGCTACCTTGCGTTGACTCAGCCTCCTAGGCACTTTCTGCCTTGGCCAGGAACAGTAATGGGCTTTCTGGATATATGGATGGTATTTAAAGTACCGAAATGCCAAGGCTTCGAATAAAAGATACTCCCCGGGGACTTCAAATAGACCGAAAAGTATCGGTTCGCCTCTGGTGTTAAATCATTCAGGCTATTATGCTCAGAAATCCCTTCCAAAGATCATTCTGAATCGGCGTGAACTGCTTTTGAATGGATATTGTTGCATTGCATCCCGCCTGAAAATTGCTATGACCCTTCTCATTGAAACATGGTTAACAGTCTCTGATGGTTTGTCGGTTTCGTTTCTTTCTGGATAAGGAATCAGATCTGCAGAAGCTTTTGTTGGTTAAAGCCCAGTATGACGGAATTTGCCGTGTTCTTAACAGCATGAATTTGAAATCATTATGAATTCAGTCTGGCGGATCATCAGACCTGCTACAGGCATATCAGTGTCCAATCATGTACACCTCTACCCGGGGTCCTCATTCAACAGTCGCATCTACCAATAGTATCAATATCTGACCGAGGTGATCCGTAACTGCACTCTAACAACGACAAGATACGCGGCGGCCGCTTAGGCGGCTACTGGGCCTGATAATCAACCTTACATCTGACAGGAACACTCTTGGCAGATACTCTCTCCAGGGCTGTGCATCGATCCACAAGCTGGAAGACTTGCAACGGTGATTGGCTCTCTCGCATGGCTAACCAGAAATAGCTTTAGCCTGGATAAGTCATCGCCCCTCGCCACTTGGGGAGACCAGGGTGACCGGCTTACGAGACTGCAAGGGTTCGGTCCTGTGCTGTTTTCATTGGATGGTCGGATAGCCCTACCAGAAACCCTGCAACATGGTTACATCCTGGACAATCACCAAGCCGTCATCAAATCATGTGGATGCGACAGAGGAGAGGACAACAGATGTGTGCCCAGGCAGTGAAGCAGTGAGAGAGCGATATTGAGAATAGAAATATTATTTGCCTAATTCGGATACCATTCGCCGATCAAAAATGTCTCGCAATTTGAAAACGAAAGATCCTGTATCTCTGTCTCCAACAGCAAATCAGCCATTGAGACAGCCAACTGCAGACCCATCCGCACTCCAATCCTTCTCATCATCGCACCAACCCACTGCCTCTGATCAGCGGAAGTGGTTCTCTGTATCCCAGCAAAGAATAGAGGCCAAATAAGTAAGAAACCTCCGGGGGTCGGATTGCTGCTAAGATGCATTGTCTGAGCAAAACTATCAACCGTATCGTCTTGAGCTCGGTATCCAAGATGATATGCGACGCTGTGGCAGATCCCGTCTGCCATCGCGGCTAGGACTTTGGCGGAGCTTTGCAATGCGTCTTTCTGCTCTGCAGTGCCGTGCTTGAGCGTAGCTATAATAATGGACTCGTGAATCAAAAGCCTGACATTGCGGTAACAATTCCACACGCAAGCTATCCAGGGATCTGTATACATGTCGTGCTGTAGATCGTATCTACTAGAAGGCACGCCGTTAGGACCAATGGATCTGTAAGACTTGTATACCCAGCTTGCCGGTAGCGTTTGCGCCCAGTCCTCGAAAAGCTTATCGATCTTGAGAAGCCTGTCAGAAATCACAGCTGGGTCCGTGATATGCTGGTACTTGAGCTCAGCGCGGACACTAGCTAAGACCTCGTTGATCTCGGAAAAGCGATTGACTGGGACAAGGTCGCTGTTCTGGCTTCTTTCGGCCCAGCTCGACCATTTTGAGATCTCAAATGGTATGGGTTCCTGCAGCTGGTGGCATGTTGTGATCTAGTGCTACGTCAGTAGCTGCAGCCCAAAAGCGGGAAGCCGTCTCACCATGATGCGTCGCATCTGCATGAACATCTTCAAACCAACCACGGTCTGGAACTGGGTTGGCCCACGCATTTCGATGCATCTCGCTGCAGCGATAATGTGTTGGCTGAACACTTTCAGTGAGCCCGTGTCTGCAAAAGCAATAGTCTAGTACGAATTAGTACGTAAAATTCGAGTTTGAGATAAGCGAGGCCGCACCTCAAAGGTTCCCATGAGCAATACTGCACCAAGCGTTTCATCAGACACTCTCTGGACAGGATCCTGCAGGGCAATCTGCAACTGACGAATGGCACTATCGTAAAGCCGGAATGCTTCTGCCCGCCATTCTGACACGTTACCCGCATTAGAAAGAGCAGCAAACCCCGCAGCTGCTACTGTTGTGCTGAGAAGCCCAAAAGAAGACTGTTGATTGCGTATGAGCCCTGGAAGAAACTCATGGTTGTCCCTTAAAGGCAAGGTTCCTCCTGCACTAGTCACATCGAAAACGTACTGCCGCATAAAAAAAGTCGTAGCTCTGTCCCGTGCTGGGGGAGATACAGGTCGTTTCCATACTTCAGAGTCCGGGGTCACTGCAGAGCTTGATGATGCTGTACTCAGTGCCCCAGCATTTTTTCTGGCAAGATCTGCAGTGGTTTGATTGCGGAAGAACATTTTACTCTCCGATGGCCCTGGACATACCCATCCAGCCGTTTTGCACTGCGTGCATGATGGTGTTAGTTCATCGCACTGCTTCGCGTTAGAGAGGCTATCAATAAGTTCGAGACAACTGTCTACCTATGTTTACCTTTATTTTTCTCTTCTTGCAGGTCGCGCACCCACGGCTAGGTTTCCCAGTGTTGACCATGACGGATGAAATGCCGATGGAATCAACTAATGCTATTCCCAAGACAGATTGGGGATGCAAGACTTGTAGAATATATATAAGGAATATTATTGATCCGCTGGCTCGAGGTTAGAGTTTCACCAAGCCCCAGGAGTCGAGCGTTAAAATGTGACGTATCATTGCATTGCCGCCAGTTCTAGGTCCTGATAAAATGGTGCTAATGAGACCCCAAATGCCGCGCTTTTAGGCGAGAAAGTCAAGGCTGGCAAATGTACCGGAGCGGGAGGAGGCGATGCAAGATCCCTGTCACCGTGTTGGCCCAGTAAGATTCGAGGAAAAAACGGCTAAAATAGAAGGTGAATCACCATTAGTTACACCAAGCGACAGTTTTCTCGCACTCGCAGCTAGTAAGAATAGTTATAGAATGCGAAGGGGTCCGAGATGAAGGATCCGAACACAGCCTCAATTCAGATGTCGAAGCTTACTAATGATTGAATGCTCCTGTGGTGCCCTGTTTTGTCTTTTGATTTTGTACGATCTGGGTTGATTGCGACCTTCCAATTATGCGCTATATAGGCCCCCAAATGCCGTGGAGTCGGCATCGGCGTCATCGCCCCTTATCCAATATCTAGACCACAATTAATTATAACACAAGGATCTATATCAGACGACCCGGATATCTTTTTCCAACCACTGTTCCACGAGCAAAACCGAGCCCCCGCGCATAGGCTCCTGTCTTCATCCTATATTTGGCGATGAGGATACTCAATAAAAGTTATATAATAAATACAATACAGCATGACGAAAGGCATCGCTATGAAAAAGGCATGCCTACGGATAAGAACCTTTATCTCAACCAAGTCTCAATGCCAAGAGTCGAAGAATTACCTGAAGACCTCAAGGAACACCACAGTTGCGAGAGCGTGCAGTAGCTATGTCGGTTGGATCAGACTCGAGACCAAGCTGCGAGAATTCACAATTCACGTGGCCATCCCAAACATACCAGGACAAGCACATGGGGTCGATCGAGCAGGCTCGGGCACATGTAGCAACGGTGCTGTACTGATTGAAAGATCTATAAGGTTGTGGCCAATTGTTACCCCATGCCATCTCGCCATTACATGCTCCGAGCACAGGTTTAAAGAAGTCGGAAGAGCAGCTTCGTGCACCGATGAGCATCTTTCTGCCGATTGCTGTAACTTCAGAGTCCAAAGTGACTATATCGGAAAAGGAGCCGGAGAACATGTTGCAAGTCTGCGAGAGACTGTCGTATTGCCAAACATCGCAGAGGCCGTCCTTCATGCACAAATGGGCACAGTCGGCTTCCAGTAGGACGTTGTTGGTATGCTCATCAGGCTGCTTATGGACCCAACCAAAGCCAATGTTGTCGTTGCACTCTTGATAGTCTCGAGGAGAGCAATTGCGCGAACCAATCAGGAGACCCTCCTCGTTACATGGAGCACTGAACTGAGACAAGATTTCTGTGTAGAGTTTGCAAGCACCTCCTGTAAGATAGAACCAAGAGTTGCAGTTCTCCAGCACTCCTGCTGGCTGGTGGCTTGAGTAGTTGTGTAACCACGGCTTAAAGCGTTGCCACGATATATTTGGTTGGGGCAAGGGATCTCAACAGCAGCCGAATACGTGGTGGCTGCAGCGGTAGTTGTTGTGTCGATTATTGAAGAGAATCTGGTCTTTGAAGTGTCGATACCTGTAGTAGTGCCGATGGTAGCGATGGACTCGATCAAAACACTGGACTCTGTAGCCGATCTAGTCTCTGTAACAGACGGCGGTGGTATGGTAGAAGTCTAGCGCTAACGCCAACGACGGTGAGGTAGGCTAGAGCAGCCACAATGCACTCCGATTTAATAAATAGTAATGAATGAAAATTGCCCAAAGGCATGAAAGAATGACTTGTTCGAAAAGGAAAGTGAGACAAGATGTTAAGAATAGGGAACTTACTCCGTAGGTCTTTTTGTTTGTGGATTGCCGCAAATCGCGTGGCTGTTCAGCTGAAAGTCTAGACTCTGTTGGAGTGATGCACCGCTATTTTGAATGGGGTTATCATTAACTGCGGCCAATAGCCTCGGTCAGATAAGCCTGAACCAGGAGTAAGTCTTTACGCTACAATGCACTATCGAATAATTTACAATGAAGTTCAAAGCTAACGGCCATATGCAGGCTTTCTCCCGCGAAGAGCCTTTCCTTTATTGACATCTGTCACAAATACCCTAACATCAATCAATCCAGGGAAGCAACGCACTACGCATAATGAAGTGGAAACACCTTCCCAAATGTTATTGAGCAATGAGTGAGTGGCGATGTTATTCTAATCCCATAGCGGCTTATCGGAGCCAAGCGGCTTCGGCATGATATCCCAGCCAACCTCTAGACCCTCAATGGTAGCACTGTGCCTGATGGACTTCATGGTACCGAAACCTGTTTCCTGGATCTCGAAATACTCCTCAGGCACATCTTCGGGCTTTTCAAAGTCCTTCACTTCAAACCCACTGGCACCAGGATATTGTCCCAGGCTCCTCAAATACTTCATCATACCCGCCAACGAAACATCCACCCTCCACGAACCGCCTTTGATAGCACGATGATAGACAGCAGCCATGACACCAACTGCAAGCATGTATCCACCTGAATGATCGAGGGCCTGGCAAGGTGTTGGGCGTGCAGGCTCTCCCTTTCCAGCGTGTTGGGCTTCAGAGACATTCATGCCTGAACATGTCTGCACAAGCGAGTCAAATCCGCGACGGCCTGACCATGGGCCTTCAGGGCCGAAAGCAGACATATTGGCAACAACAATGTTTGGGTTGATCTTACTCAACTCATCTTGGGACAGCCCATGTGAAGCAAGGCTCCCAGGTCGGTAACCTTGAACAAACACATCGCAGTCCTTGAGAAGGTTGAGAAGCTGCTTTCTATCCTCAGAGTTGTGTATGTCGAGTTGAACAGTCTTTTTGCCGCGTCCAAATTCTCGGTCAACCCTCGGCAGATCTGGGAGCGTTGGTGAAGTCACCCAAATCACCTCCGCTCCATGGGCCGCCAAGGTCTTGCCGCATAACGGAGCAGCAATCACCCGACTCATCTCAACAACCCGAAGACCTTGTAGGCACTTGAGATTTCCAGGCTGCATCCTGCTTGGCAGGCCAGTTGGAGATGACTTGGACAGCTGCTTGATACTGATAGGGAAGTTGCTGATGGCCTTTGACTGAGGTAGCTTATCCCACTGACGATATGAGCGCAGAGCATAAATCGCCACTTTACCCTCTGCCGTTCCACAGTTTTCCAGATCAATGCTAGCCCAATCCGCGGTCTGCTCAGATACCTGTTGTCGACTCGCACCGGCTTTCAAGCCAAGCAAGTCAATGGTACCCTGCACATGGTTTGGAAACCCATCATGGATTCGGACATGACCATCCGATGTCTTATGCAATCCACCGATAGCGCCTCCTGATGGAGGAGCAAGCTCGTCGGAAACGGTATATAATCTTTCGCACTTGTACTCCACGACTGCATGCTCAAGAGGTACCGTGACAGTAGGAACGGGGGTCTTATTGCAAAGGGCATGAACCTGAGCAGCTGTAAGCGCAGACAACCCGATAGAGGCTTGTCCGAGGATTCCGATCTTGAATGACGAAGGAAGGGCTGGGCCTTCCTTACCAGGAAGCTTGACAGCTGTCAATGAGGTTTCGGGCAAACCGAGACCTGTCCACACCTCCTTTAAGACATCGAATGATTTGTAGGTTGTTCGATCAATATTATGTGAGGCCTTATTTGCATCAGGTATGTGAATGTTGCTCAACTCTGAGGCTTGCTCCGGTGTCGGCATGATAGCGGGATGTGGCGGATTGATCGCCTTGAATGTGAAAGTTGGTGAAATCTGATCAATCGGCAACAGAATTCTGAACTAAGGATAACAAGTGCACGTATGTCTAGAATGGCTGAATGGCTTGATTGAACGAGGGCTGAAGAGTTGATGGTGGAACTTGTCGCTCGCGCCCTTGATCGGCTTCTCCTCGACCCAATAGCCGAGTAGCCAATCATGTTCGAGCATCACTACCGTAATTTCAATTCATCGAGATTCCATTCAGCCTTTCTCATGAAACCGCCAAAAAGAACGAGGAGACTGTTATTAAATTCCTAAATGTAAGTTAGTTGGCAAAAAGGCTGGCTGAAAATATGCATATAGTTTGAGTAACCTAACCAGCCTGTTTGTTTTGGCGTTTTACAGACAGCCGACAGGATCCTATCAGAACGTTGGGCTTGACAATTACTGCATTCTGAACATGAGTCCAGACCCAAATTCACGAGATATGGTCCCGAAATATTGGTACCATTACATACCAAATGCAATGCAGTTGAGAAGGTGGCTGGCTGAAAATATGTATACAGTTTCAGTAACTTAGCCAGCCTGTTTTTAGCGGTGTATAGGCATCCGATAGTGGCCTATTAGAACATTGGGCTTAGCAGTTGCTAACTCTGGAAATGGCCACAGACCCGAATCTACAAGACAGTGTCCCGAACTACTGGTACCGTTGCATACTAAAGAGCATTGGAGTGATTCCGATTGGTTGGGATCCGATATATTAGCAGAAGAGGTAAAAATGGCTGGCTTAAATGAGGCTATGATTTGATCTGGACAACAGCTTTTGCTCTAACCAAGATGAGACATATCCGAGAGTGGAATCAACCTCTTCCTACTCAATCGCGCAGCTTTCAGTGGATCAAGCCAAAATGGAGGCCTCACCGCTTGTTGAAGTCACGGGTCGTCGCGCTGGGGCATTGTCTATTTGACAATTTGGCAAATTACAAATAGTCAAACACCAGATAGCGAGTTTAAGTAAACAACAGAATTTTATAAATGCTTCATATGGATGTTTAGAGATCCGTGATTAAGAACAATAGGTTCCAATTTGCAAGCGAAAAACAATATATCAAAGGCCGTTTCCTGAATAACCAGAAAGGGTTAAGCCTAAGGATCTCAAACCTAAGCATCCAGAACCTCACTTAGTGCATGTGGCTTGCTGATACGAAAACCAGTTTTATTTAACGAGGCTAGACCATAAATCGTTCAGCGATGTTGTGTTGGCGTAGCAATGTCAACCTCGCCTATCTATAAAAGGTTGCAGTGTATCCTCTATCAGTCAAAAGAACAGACACAAATTACCTTCTCAGCTCATCACCCACCAACATTACCAACCACCAATATTACCAACATGCAGATCAAGTCCTTCCTCGTTGCCTGTACTCTGTACATATCACTCGGCATGGCAACTCCCCTTGAAAAGAAAGCCTGTACATGCTACTGCGGCCCCAACACTTTCTTAGTAACCCAGACGGGTAGCAACACCTGTACTCCAGGCAACCCATGTTGCAAGGTAACCTGTGTGGCCAGAGTGGGCACCTCTGGACAGCCAGGTCCAGCTAAATATAAATGCTAAGGTTCCATCTGCCTGAAGTAAGTTTCACCCTTCGATAAATCTAGACGAACCACCAATAACCAATACCACACAGCAGCTTTCGACAATGGCCATATGAACAAGTCAACCTTTGAGACGCGTGCCTCACTTGCCCAAGTGGAATACTACAATAATAAATGGAGGCTTCAAGGACCCTGTTTTATAAGAATGTGTTATGGTTTTACATGGCTTCTAAGCCCATCGTTGGCTCTTATGGGGGTGTTGGGAACTGGGTGGCCATTCTGCAACAACGAACACTATTTCCATAACCGTCAGTGTATTTAGTCTCTTTGAATCCATTATAGCAGATGTGTTATTTGCAGTTGAGACCTGTGGCTGAGACCTTGCATTCACCATGCCAGACTTAGCAAATCTCGAACCCAAGGGATAAACAGCCATCGATTTAGCAACTACGAAAGGAGCTAAGAGCAATCGTCTAGAACCTCACTGACTTCACGTGGCTGGCTGGTATGAAAGCCACAGTCTTAGCAATACCAGAAGCGACTAGACCAAGATCCCGTAAGCTCCCGTGAGTCGACGTAGCAATAAGGGTTCACTCATCTATATAAGGCAGGACCAGGCAAACCCTCCTGCTAATTGCCGGTCTCTGACGGTGAGCTTCCCGTTGCGATAAATGACTTTGCATGAATTCGGTCTCTAATACCATGAGCAATACAAGACAGCGGCTTCGGAACGGCCTTGGAGAGAACACAGTCTTTTGACCGTTAATGCCAGATGCATGGATAAACGCTTCAAGGGGCAAGTGGAGGCTTGAACAACACTGTAACCAGATGCACGAACTTGTAGCGTTCCGTGGTATTTAAGACAAAAATTGCCTATTGAAGTAGTCCATATATATATATATATATAT
>JAADJF010000543.1:0-10419 GCA_012932015.1 Fusarium acutatum
CTATTAATGAAGTTATATATAATATAAAAAAATAATAATTAAAATTAAATTAAGTTTTTTTAAAGAAAAATGTTTAGCGCCTTACTCGCATTCCAAGTGGATACCTTCCCTTACTGCAAATGATAAAACATCTGCTAGCTCTGTCTCTACGACAGGTCTTCACAATCCGAGCTCTGGCTGGCGGAACTATTCAAATAAACGTGGTATTGGCGTGATCTTCACCTTGTCGGTAGCGGCAAATAGCCGTCGATCAATCTATCCCCACCAAAACCTCGACCCGTCCCATTGGAACTCTGGGGGGCCTATGATAGGACTAGGCTGTGGAACTATCTGTTCTCATGCAAGCCTTATCACACCTGCCGTGACGCTGTTGCTTCAGAGGAGGCCTCTGTGTGGGGTGAGCTTCTGAGCAGAGACGTTCGCTTCTCAGCAAGCCACATCTTTACCATAGCTCGCGCATGTTCTGTAGTGATCCTTGTCGGATAACATCACGCCGTAAAAGACTTGTTCCTTCATAACCTACAATAGTTCTCACTCACCGCTACCCCGCACTTCATAAGCCTCACAGTATCCATTGAATGTTATGAGGGAATGTGAACGTCAATATTTTACATGTCTTTCTTTTGAACAAAATATGATTTGGGCCTGCAGGTCAATGCAGAAAATTTGAAGCCTGGGGCAACTGAACACGGAGGTTTTGCCACGGTGTGGCCGCTCGTGCGTACTTGGGCAGTTTTCCGGGAAGCATGAACCGAGGAGTCTCAGGTATTATGCGTATTGCTAACGCTGTAGTGTACATGAATTATTTGCCACCTAAGCGCGGCACAAAGGTCCCTCATCCTGAGTCGCATCCATCCCCCGGAACAGCATCACTTCTCACCCTCATCATGCTCTAACCCAGCATCCTTCGCCTTCTTATCTGCAAGCTCACACAAAAACCTCCACTCCTCACCACTGACTTTACTCACACTCAGTCTCGACTGCTTAAGCAACTGCATCATTTCCAAAGGACCACCAGGCTTGCCCAGCTCACGAAGTTCCTTCAGACCAATCGGCACCGCAAACTTCTTCCTAAACTCGACGTGAACCAGGTCCCAGATGGGCTTCTCCTTTGTGGACTTGGGATCGTAGTATGGTGCGCCTGGTCGACGAGCGGATCCTGGTGATGTTAGACGGCGCTATAAGGTTCGTGGGGATGGGGGGCTTGCTGTCTTCAGAGAATTCTTTGACGATTTCCATTATGCCGACTATGCCGGGTTCTTTACAGTTGCTGGCGTAGAAGAAGGCAAGATCACCGGCGTTCATGTTTCTCATATTGTTCCGAGCTGCGAAAGGTCAATCTCATTTCAGATCATCCAATGAGCATGGGTTCATACCAGCGTACGCTCGAATGCCTGTCTCAAGTCAGTATGTGAGATCCCTCGAAGCATATGAAAACATACCATCCCATCCTTCAGGCTCTGTCTTTGCCTTCAAGTCATCAATAGAAAACTTGACATCAACACCATTCTCAATGCGAGTCTCAGGCTCAGCTTTCATGAGCCAGTACCACTGGCCATCGTGCTTCGGGGCATCAGGATTAATCGTCGGGATCGAGTCGATATCTGGATCTTCGGAGACACCACGAGAGCTAGACTGAGAAGGTTCCTGTTTGTTGGCCCTCTGCTTCCCTTTTGGCGCACCTGGCCCCTCAGTTTTCGCTGGCTTTGCTGGTGCTTTGGGCTTCTCTTGCTTCTTTACACTCGTCACCTCGGCAGTCTTCTTTGGCGGGCTTGCTTTGGCTGGGGGAGGCGCTTCAGGCTCAGGATTTCCTTTGGCAGCTTGACGAAGAGATCTTCGCTTGGGCGCGGTTTGCTCTGAAGCGTCGGCGGCTGGCGCACTTCTTTTTCGGGGTGGCATGTTGGGCTGTGAGTGTGTTGAGATTGGCTCCGTGAAAGCCTGAACGCGCGACGCGTCTGGGTTGAGGCTTGAGGCCGCAGCACAGCCACAGTCTGCGCCGCATTACCAAACACCCTATACAGAAGCCTCCAGAAAGTTAAATCTCTCAAGAGTTAACCCTGTCTGCTATCTAAACCCACATTGTTCTATCCGTCCATTTACAGAAGGACAGTATACCAACGTTTTATAATTCAGAGCCTGACTCTACAATTCATCATTCCCATGATCCAGATCCGTGATGCTGGGTTATCCTGTGAGGATGCCGACTTCATCACGGCAGCCTTCGACTCTTCTCTGCCATTTCTCAACGAGACTGGCAACACAGGCCAATGGGGAACAATTCCGTTCTCTCAAAGACCCGGCTTCTTGACAGGGACCCGGGACGATATCGCACAATCAGAAGTCTTCCGACTCAGCGGCCAACGCCAGCGGCGACGAGTTTTCATCGCAGAGATTGAAGAAAGACACACTGGCAACAATGTCGTAGACCTTTACCGCCGCAAAGATGATCATACGGATAAGACCTTCGTCTCAGTGGGCGCTGCGATGATTCTCGACGACGAATTTGCAAGCCATACACGCTCTGTTGCTATTTTGAAGCCTCTTATAGCCGCTGCCGAGAAGAATGGTGGCTTTGTGTTTCTGGATTTTCTTGTCGCAGATCATCGCATACCATCAGCTCAGCGCAAAGGCACTGGGTTGGCATTACTGGAGCATATCGAAGCCTACGCGAATGAACACGGGAAACTAGCCATTTTCCTCGATTGCTGGACTGGAGGTACAGACAAACTAGTCAGGTATGTGGGAGTCTACTTCTCCAACGGCGTAATAAGCTCACGAATTGAGGATCTCAGGTACTACGAAAGTGCTGGCTTCAGTCCAGTACAAGACTTTGAGTATAAGAAAAGAAATGGGGATGTATGGCCTGGTAGGCTATTTCGACTTGATTTAGCGTGATCTCTCAAATAATCATTGAAATATTTTAAACCACATTCGTGATGTTGCTAGGATAGAGCAGCCATTCTATTAACCTCACACCCGTAAAATCATTTACACTGGAATATATCTCCTCAACCAATCCCCCATAACCCCCGTCGCAGGGTATTCCCCATCCCCAAGCCTCAACAACATCTTGACGTGCCCCTCAAACCCCTCCCCCTCAAATACACGCATCTCCACACTCGTCCCCGCCGCCTTCAACGCCACAGCCAACTCAGCCGCCTGCCGAATGCCCCCTTTCCTCTGAACATGCAGCAGCAAAAAAGCCCCCGCATTCGGTGCAGCTGCGTGATGTGTCGGCGACATGTCCTGCAATCGCTCCGGGTCATCGCTTAGTCCTTTGATCATGTTTGTGATTATGGGGCCGGTGCTGTCGGAGAACTCTGCTAAGGCGTTGTAGTTTGATCCGTCAAGAGCGATGACGCCCTTCAGAACGGTGATATTAAACCCGGCGTTCTGGGCGTAGGTTGGGTCGGTGCCGAGTAGGGTGACGACGTGTCCACCTGAGCTATGGCCCATGAGAACTACACGCTCCGGATCGATACCAAGCTCTTCAGAACGCTTGATCAGGTAGGCTACTGAATCAGCAATCTCTTGCACCTGCTCCTTAACAGTGATCTTTGGGATAAGCGTGTAGTTGATTGACGCAAAGGCGTAGCCAAGGTCGTTCAAGTAGCTGACTTTCTTGGAGCCAGTTGAATCGAGATACGTTCCGATTGTCCAACTACCACCGTGGACGTATACAATAACAGGGGCCTTGGGGGAACTTGAGGTCGGTTTCCAGAGACGAAGGCGTTGAGCTTCTTTTTCGCCGTAAACAATATCTGTTCCACCTTGAGGGACGTCTGAGTTCATTTCAGCCAACAATGCATGAACTCTGTCCATGTTGATATCATCGTTGGTGTCTTTGTAGATAGAAAGACCAGTGACTTCGCGTCCTCGGGCAGCCAAGTCCTGGGGACTCAACTCCGATGCGTTGGGTGTCTCTGAAGAAGTCATTGCTGAAATTGTGTAACTTTATAAATAAGAAGAGCGCGTAGAGCTGTTTGTGAAGAAAGTAAATTTCATTTCCATTGCGCAAACCAATCTATTCATATTATTTCCCCTTCTCCACTTCCTTCATAGTCCGCGTAACATCGCAACGTAAGAGATCCAGCAACCTAAATAAATCTCGATGCCTGGTCAGGCAGACGCATGAACCAAACAAAGGGTCCTTACTCGACTTCCATATTCGGTGTGGCCTGGAGCGATTTCCAGTAGCTTATCTCCATCCAGTTGCCGTATACCCGGGGTCCCTGAAACAAATAAATCCACCAACACTCAGTCGTCAATTTAGCCTAATCCATCTGCGATAAGAACCTCCAGCACGTATAAGCCAATGGCGTGACATGCTTTTTTGTCAGCCTGGCATCAATAACAGAATAATCCGTGAAGCAATTTTGTATCCAACCAAACTCCAATCATGTTTTTTTGTCATATTCCCAATGGTCCATTCTTCTTAGCCCTGCGTCATCAAAATACTCTCCGTAAACTCAATCACCGACCGAAGCTGCTGAAGCTGCCCACCCTCCAACAACATAAACTCCTGATGATTATGAATCATCTCCTGCGAAAAATCACATCCATCCTCCCCAGGTTTCGCATCAACACCAAGCTCATCCTGAAAATCCTGTAAATGCGACGAAATATGGCTCAGAACATCAGGATCTAGCGTCAAGAATTGAGCATACGACATGGTCTTTGTTGAAGATGACCCCATGTCTGACTCGATCCAGTCGGAGGGGTTGTTGGTCAGCGCTTTGGAGATGGCTGTGGTGATGCGCTTGAGGGACTTGAAGACCAGTGGATCCGCCACGTTTGGCGATGTGGAAGAGTCTTTTAGTCTGGAGAGGAAGACGTTTATCATGACGAAGTGGTCTTTCATGGCGTAGAGCTCATCGCGGATTTGGCGAACTTTGGGGTTCGGTGGTTGGTATGGCTTTTGGTGAGGTCGGTTGGGCAGTGCTGCCGGGGGAAAGCCCATGTGCTTGGTTCTAAACTCGTCAAAGTCCCTAGAGCACACCCATCAGCTTCAGAAGGTATGTACAGGGAGAGGGTTTGACTTACGCTTTCAGAATGGGCAGAAATTCTGTGAACAGATCCCTAATGTCCTCCAACGCCTCGAGACCCCGAGCTAGCTCCAAATTGGCATGCAGCGGAATATCTGCTGCCGTCAAACGCCTGCCGAAATCTACTGGCGGAGCAACGCTTGAAAGAGTCTCCTGTGTTTTCAGAACGATTTCCTTCAGCTCCGACAGGGCTTCCCATGTGTCGGGGTTAAGTGGGATATCTATTAAAGCCATGTTGGAGCCCTTGGCAGCCCAGTGCTGAGCGTAGACCTCGAGCATCTTGCCAAGATCTGCTGTTTGTGTGCATAGCTGTTTGCACGTCGAGCGGATCAAGCTCATTGTAGAGATCGCATGTCCTCCAATGTCTTTGGCTAGCTTAGCAACGGCGTCGAGAGATACAGTGGCGTCTTGGCAGGCCTGGTGATAATCGCTGGGATTTGGGTAGGAGGGCGATTCATCAGCAGCACTGGTCTCCGCGACTGCGATCTCATCTTGGGATAGCGTCTCAGGCTGTTGCCGTTCAAATTCAGGGAAGAACTCAACAGTGCTATCTTTTGGATGCAACTCACGCAACGGCCGTGTAGATCGCGACGATGGATTGGATGGATCGACATGGATTCTTGCATTGGCGTCTTGCGCGGGGAGTGATTGCTGTGCCTGGATAACCCTAGACTGCTCGAGGGTGTTATCTTTCGGGCGCAAAGCGAGTTGCGAATGTGATATGGGATTTGATGGGCTAGCATGGGATGACACGACGATGTGCGGCGTTGGTGCAGGGGTCTCTTGCGGGGAAGGGGAAGGGGATGGCGACGATGGCCGTGAATTCATCGAAATAACGGATGCAGCGCTCTCGACTTCGAGCCAGTCGTCGGCGATAGAATCTCGACGATTTTGTGACATTTTGGTGATGAAAAACTGTAAGAACTTGATAGAATGCAGTAGAATATTGATGGGTTTTGAAGGGGAGGATGATGAGGGTTGAAAAAAGAGTGCTGCCTTTCAGCCTGGATTAGGCAGACGTCGAAGGTTGCATTGAGGCTGCAGTGGTCAGCCCTATAAGGTTCACTCAAGGGATTAGGTCAGCAGTCTCTGTGTCACCTTTGGAGACGAAACCCAATCTGGGATATAATTTTCATTAACGAGATACTATTCGCGTAAGGAATATTTCTACATTTTCATACTGCCAATGAATGGTAGCTTTGAAGAATGGATGAGTCAGGAATGGAGTCACCTCCAAACCGTCGTACCAAGACTGGCCGAATTATGCCCTTTGCCGACATGACCTAGCGTCGTTGATTGGCCTGTTAAGATGAACATGCTCATCATCCAAGAAATGCAACAATATCATTGGGTGGTCGTCAAGCCTTCAGAAAGCTGATGCGCCATCGACGATATCAGCGTCTGTGATACTGGTAGCACGTCGTCGATCGGGATCTAACATTAGTTAGCGTCTCAAATGGGGTCCATCAGTTATTTCATAGCGCCAACCTTACGGGAAGCCCTTTTAGTACATCTAGAAGCACGACATTTGTCGGGAACAATTGTTGTCATTGTTATTTGCTTCATCGCTTATTGAGCATTGCCATGTTTGTACGACATTGGGTCGCATTGTGGCTTGCGGGGTAATTCAGCCCAACGAGCCTCTCACCTGAGGCCTCAACTCAAAATCAGAGATCGACACAGATTAACTTTCAACTCACCATCGAAATCAACTTTCAACATCTGGTCCACCGCAGCGAAAGAAGCTTTTCGATGAGCACAGTTTCACTCCACCCAGCAGAATGTCAGGTCTCGAGCCACTTGCGGCGTTGGCCCTTGTCTGCAACGTCCTTCATTGGTCGAAGTCGGCTTGAAAACAGCCACGCTCTGCAAGAATGCCTACAGTACAGGCAAACCTGATCCAGAGCTCAATGTCTACGCTCAGAATCTCACAGTAACAGCTTTAAATTTGACTCAATCGCTAGAGGTTTCCCAACAGCCTCTTAATCTCGAAGATGCGAGACTATTGACTCTTGCTCGGAGCTGTCAAGATGCCGAAGACGAGTGGAGGAAGAAAACACCAGCTCGGTTTCTTTCCCAACAACAGCCTCAAAAGCGGGATCGTCTTGGCGCAGTTTTCCAGGGCATCATTGATAAGCCAGAAATCGATCGCTTGGGAAGCCAACTGCAGAAAGCCAAAGATTCTCTGGAGACGGATCTGCTTGTCGGGATCTTCAAAAGCCTTAACGTCTCCAAGGTGCAAGCCAATGACCTGCAGGACAAGCTTCGGGACCTGCTTCAGGCAACATCCACCAGCGAAAAGAAACTACATGAACTTGTTTAAGCACAAGTATCCCTTGTCAATACGCAGTTGTCAGACCGCATTGACAGAGCCGAGTCATCCACAAAGGCTCACATCACATCTGAACTTGGTAATCATGAGTCAAGAATTATATCGAACGCCAACAAGGGAAAGGACAGTCTCTTGACAGAAGCTGAAGTAAGAGAAGCGAGCCGAAGGGAGAATGAGGCTTATGAACGACTCTTGCGCAGCTTCCAGTACCCGGATATGAATCATCACCGAAACGAGATACACGCCTCCCATGGATCGACCTTCAACTGGTTAATCAAGGGAGAGTTTGAGGCCTCTCAATCGTACTTTCTGTCTGAAAGCGAAGCAGGCTCTTATCCTCAAGAACTGTCTTGCAGCACCTTTGCGAGATGGCTTAAATCGACAGAAGACCGTTACTGGATAGCGGCAGGCCTGGAACAGGAAAGAGTGTGCTCATGAAATTTATCGTCTCCCACAAACAAACAATAGATTTACTCCGGCGATGGCAACCTCAAGTCCAGATCCTGACACACTTCTTTTGGAAGTTCGGCAGTCATATGCAAAGTAGTTTTAAGGGCTTCTTGTGTACTCTCGTCTACCAACTGTTCTCTTCGAATAAAGGGCATGCCATGGGCTGTCTCCAACAGAATTCCGATTGGTCTCGTAAGACTGGTCCTGGTGATTGGGACAAGGAGGACCTCCAATCCCTACTTCACAGTTACGCAAGGCAGCCTGCTCGACCTTTCTGTCTTTTCATTGACGGGCTCGATGAGCTTATGGATGATGAAGGTGTAGGCATTCTAATCGACTTTCTCGATACTCTACGGAAATCATCAAAGCTGTTGAAAATCTGCTTGTCAAGCCGTCCAGAACAAGCAATCCGAACGCGATTGTGTCACGAGCCAGACTTGAAAATGGAGAATTTAACTCTCAATGATATCAGTTCCTATTCGAAGGCTATCCTAGGCAAGGAGATAGCACTGTCGTCCTCTCCGATCGACTTTGAAGTTGTTGTGAGGAATATCAGTACCAAGGCAGAGGGTGTATTTCTTTGGGCTGTTCTAGTAACAAGGTCAATTGCCCGCGGTATCTCGAATGGGGACTCAGAAGATGATATCCACAAAAGGTTTTCAAAGACTCCCAAGAAGCTTTACGGGCTATACCTTGATATGTGGACAAGGCTGGGAGAAGACTCAGATCTTTATCAGTCTTCGACAGCACTCATCTTCAAGATTCTCCTTATCACCTGGCAATCATTCCAAAAAGCCCCATCTGATCTTTCACTACTAAGTTTGGAATCTAATTAATCTATTTTAAAACTGATGTTGGTGTCAAATGACGATCTGTGGTCTACACCTGTCAACCACTTTGATATGTTCTCTGCTGTTGATCTCGAGCAATGGTGCCATGAACTATTCACCAGCTTGCCAGTCAGAACCGCCGACCTCTTTGAAATTAGGGAGTACCAGGGTCCATTTTACATGCTCTCGGCGGATAACTCATACCATTGTGTTTTTCGATATGACAACCTGAAGGTAGAGGCTATTCATCGAACGGTCTTCGACTTCCTGATCGAAACAGAGGATGGAAAGAAGCTTATGGAGCACCATAAGGCTTACCAAGCCAAGCTGTTCGTCAGAAATTTTAGATCGTGCCTTCTTCGAGACTACCTACGCCCCAAAGTTGATTTCTATGGGACCAGGCTCGAGGAAAGTTGTAACGAGGACGATCACAGTTGGCTCTTTACAGGGCATCGCCTAACTATGCAACTCAAGAGCCTCTCCCTTCATGCCGATATTATTATGATTCGGTATTAGTCGTAATGTTAGATCTTGTATGGGCTTCTTTTGTTCAAATAACTAAGAGTTACCCACCACAATCACACGGAATGGCAAACAGGAGGGTAGCAAGATGCAAATTGGACTACCTGCTGGACATTGCTCATTTTGGATTCGACTCTTATATAAGAGATGATATAATTAAATGGGGAGATACACTAAAATTCGATGTGTTGCATCGAGCGCTAATTGCCTGCCGTGTATTAGGCGACCGACAATGTACCGATTCCGAATGGGCTGGAAGACAACGTCTTATAAAACGCATTCTTTGGATTTTTCCTACAGCCGACAGATTCCATATCTCGCATCCGATCGGAATTCAAATGAGCAGCGATACTTTGGTAAAGGTGAACGTAGCATACTTTCTCATCTATGCCATTAATACTTTCCACGTTTCGCAAAGCAATATCCCCGTCCGTACTTGTGGGACGCCCTTGACCCCACAGCTGATGGCTCACATCACGCATCTCGCACGGGGGCGCTCATAGAACCAACGCCATACTCAGGATGATTAGGGACTTCCGGCAGTCACTATGCCTTAAAGATTATATGTTTCTTACATTAGACCTGAAGAAGCATTGGGTAAATGCCCTACACTTTAACAACAGCTTACGCCACCAACGACTGGCAGCGGCTGTATACATGAAAATCAGCATATCTATCCTGATTCAGATCTTTTTGCAGCAAGTAGCCCAGAATGATCCAGCTTTCAATGGTCATGACTTCGAAGAGGCCCCCGATTTAAAGGCTTTCCCTCAGACTATAAGGGCCTTCATGCTAGGTGTTGATGAAAACTTTATTGAACTATCCAGCACGGATCTGCCCATTTTCCAGAGGTACTTTCACAGACGACTACTACCTGAACTTTTCAGTTCGTCCATTGAGCACTCGGAAGATGCGGAATGGTATGAGAAAAGGTTGGTTGAGGCTAAGCGCGATATAATAGAACGGGAGCGCCGTACAGGAACCCGGGTTGAGATGGCAAATGGAATAGAAGAGCGGATCGGTTTGGGCGTGATAAGCTTCTACTTTTGTAACTCTTGCGAGGCGAGGGAACGGAATGAATCATAGAGATGACAGTTCTATGTTATTGAGTTGTTGTTTTTTTACTTTTATTAAAACACTGTTACATATATGTAACGCTTGCACAAGCCGTTAAACCACAGGGCAAAAGATCGGGCCATAATCGCTATGCAAGCAATTATGGGTGTGCTACAGCTGCCTT
>JAADJF010000544.1:0-15469 GCA_012932015.1 Fusarium acutatum
ACCTATACGCTTAGAAGTATTGAGAATTATAACATCATTATCACATACTTGCCTGAAGGCCAATATAGGACTATCAATACTGTAAGTGTGTTAATAAATGTAAAGCGTACCTTTCTATCAATCCGCTATGGGTTAATGGTTAGTATCGGCGGTGCAGTACCTGCCAAAAAAGACATTCGCTTAGGCGATATCGTTATGGGAATAAGGGTCATGCAGTATGACCTTAGGAAGATTCTGAGTGGTGATGAGATTCAGCGAACAGCTACCCCTAAATCCCCTGAGCAATCTCTATGTACGGCTGTAGCAAACCTGCGAGCTAGCCATGAAATATACCCTACTTATATTTCGGCTATTCTATAGGAAAGAATGCAGGGAAATGCAGAATATCACCGTCCAAGCGCACCTAACTATCTATTTCAGACATCATATGAACATGACCCCTCTATAGCAAATTGCTAAACCTACGACCAGTCGCAGCTAGAGCAATGAGAGGCATGAAGATCTTGCGAGCTAAAGATCCATTATGGAGCAATTGCCTCCAGCAATCAGGTCATGAAGGATGTAGCTACTTATGACTGTCTCGCCTACGAACTGGACATTATATGCTTTGAGATGGAGCTGTAGGGTTGATGGACGTCCTCCCCTGCCTTCCAATTCGAGGTATATGTGACTATTCAGATTCTCACAAAGCCAAAGACTGGCAGAAATATGCAGCAGCAGTGGCTACCGCGTATGCAAGAGAGTTTTTAGAGGCTCTACCAGCAGCTGGCGACGCATTAAGAGACTCTTAGCCCAGTACCTGTTTTCATATGTTAGCTATTTACCCTATAACTGCTAAAGCAGAAGAAGCTAACTTGCCATTACAGCTGAGCAAACAGTTCTTAGTAATCGTTGATAACACCTATTAGAGTCTCTTATATTCAAGCAAATCGATTTACGTAAGTTCACAATCAAAAATGCCTATTCTAAGACCTACAGCTGGTTCCTAAAACACCCTGATTATCTGGAATGGCTTGATTTAGAGAAGCGGTTATAACATAACGGTTTTCTTTAGATCTGAGGTAAGCCTGACGCTGGCAAATCAATCATCATGAAGTTCATCTACACCAAGATGAAGAAGAGAGATAAACCAATAGAAGTCCTAACCGTCTCATTCTTTTTTAACGCTAGAGGAGAATTTCTAGAGAAATCAGTCTTAGGCATATATCAGTCTTTACTTTTACAGCTCCTTGAAGGCTTCCCCGATCTTTAGGTAATCCTAGATGACCCTGATCTGACCCCACGGAACCAGGTTACATGCCTATCATTGAACATCCTCAAAGACTTATTCCGTTCTGCAATTTTGTCTCTAGGGGGGCGAGCGCTTACCTGTTTTGTTAATGCGCTAGATGAGTGTGATGAGCAGCAAGTTAAGGATATGGTTGAGTTCTTTGAAGAAGTCGCAGAACAATGTGTGGAAGACAATGTGAGATTTCAGGTGTGCTTCTTAAGCCGTCACTACCCCTACATCAACATTAAGTCAGGGATTCAATTGACGTTAGAAGGCTAGGATAGCTATAACGAAGACTTAAAGCGCTATATCAGCAAACACCTACAGATTCAGGATGCTGCCCTTATAGATGAGTTGATGTAGATGATGCTTAAGAAGGCGGCCGGTGTCTTCCTCTGGGTTGCTCTGGTAGTGGACATTCTAAATGAAGAGAATCGCCATAGACGCATAGCACTTCAAACAAGGTTACGAGAGGTACTGAATGAATTAAGTGCGCTTTTTCAAGATATCCTAACTCAAGATCAAGACCATTTAGAACGTCTATTACTCTCTATTCTCTAGATCTTACTTGCACAATAACTGTTACAGCCTGAAGAGTATTATCATGCTCTTTAGTCTGGATTATCATTAAAAGGGAAAGGAGATCGTAAGATGCTGCCTGTTAACACTTCAGATGCCAGTAACTGCTTTAACAAATGCATCATCAGCTCTTCTAAAGGACTTACTGAAATCACTAAAGCTAAGAAGCCTACAGTCCAGTTTATATATGAATCAGTCTGTGATTTTCTTATTAAGGATAAGGGTCTATATAAACTATGGCTAAAGCTTGGGGCAGACTGGGAGAGCTAGGGTCACGAGGAGCTCAGGCTATGCTGTAACGCCTACATGTTTCATGAAGCCATATGGAAGGCAATTAAAGAACAAAAGTCTACTGACGCGCAGACTATAAAGGATAGCCTACTAAAATAATTCCCTTTTCTAGAGTACGCCAGTCAGTTCGTTCTTAGACACGCTGATGCTGCTGCCCATAAGATTACCTAGTAACAGTTTATTAATGAATTTCTGATATCTAACTGGGTGTGTATCTTTAATATCTTTAAGAAGCATAAGGTTCATAAGTATAATCAAGAAGCAGACATCATCTACATCCTCGCCGATAGGGGGCTTCCAAACCTCATTCAGATAAGGCTCGAAGTAACCCCTGGGGTTGACGGCGGAGGAGGGAGATACCACTATCCACTACTAGCTGCGATGGCTAAGGGAAATAAGGATAGTTTCAAAGCCTTATTGGGTTTATCATCAAGCATCTATAATGGTGTTGACATTACAGATAGCCTCAAGTGCAAGGTAGACTCAGTGCGGAAGGACCATACGCCTTTTTCTTGGGCATGTGAAGAGGGCCATGTGGCTATTGCCGAGTTGTTCTTGCAGAATGATGCATAGGCTAATGAGGCTGACTTAGTGAGGATAGCGCAGAATGGACATAGCGAGATGGTGAAGATGCTTCTCGAGAAGGGAGCGGATGCTGCAGCTGCAGATAAGAACGGATGGACGCCACTATACTGTGCATCAATGAAGGGTCACCTGAAGATCGTGAAGATGCTTCTTGAGAAGGGAGCGGATGCTACAGCTGCAGATAAGAACGGATGGACGCCACTGCATCGAGCATCAGTGAACGGTCACTCGGAGACCGTGAAGATGCTTCTTGAAAAGGGAGCGGACGCTGCAGCTGTAGATAATGATGGATCGACGCCACTAGATCTAGCATTACGGAACGGTCACTCGGAGATCGTAAAGATGTTTCGTTAGACTTTTTGCTGCACTCCAGTGGGCAATTGCAACTTAGGCTTTCAACACCGCCCCCAATATTTTAGTTATACTTAGCTCTGATAAGTAATTTTCTGGTCTAGAGATTATAAAAAACTAAGTTTTATTGTTTTTTGGACTGATATTGCTTTCGCAGCATGTCATGATATGTTGCGATAGAGTGACTCGCGATCAAGCGTTACATTTCCTATTATATAGGACATGCGAATCGGGCTCCCCCCCAGGCTTGGGTCCTTGGGGGTCTTGGTGGAATTCACGCGGGCAGTCGACGGAGGCATTTTATTTTGTCAAAATTCAACTACAACGATGCATCTAGCGATATGTATATAAAACGATAGAGAATAAAGCAATTAATTGATCAATCTCCATAGAGCCATTTCTTATTTATCGTTAGCTAAAAAACACGGGGAAAAGAAAGCATCTAACTCGGTGTCGAGACGAATGCATGGTCTGAGCTCAGAGGCTGCTCTACACCCTGGTCGCTTGGTCTAGAGCTCAAACTAATGAAAGGAGAGCTTGGACCGGACGGTATATTTGTTGACTCCACAGTGGTTTCCTGAAACAGCTAGCAGAACTGCGTTCTTGAGACTGGGTCAAAGTCAGTCGGAATCGAGACGTGCGCGTGTTACTCACTCGAATATCTGATAGGTGATCTGCTAGCAATTGAGGTGATGTAAATGATGCAGAGCATGCGCACCGGTTATTAACGTCCATAATGCCATATTTAGTGTAGAACAGCCAGAACTCCACTAGGCGCGGAATCGTCGAAGAGGCTAATTGTCCGGATCGGAAAACTCGATAATCCGTGCCGGCTTCCTACCCTGCGTATGATTCCGGAGACTTTGATCGCCCAATACATTAAAAGCCTCACATTTCAAGAGTCTCCAGCCTAAGATTACACCTCTGTCATCGAATATTACCATTGTATTTCCTAAGACCGGTTGAAACTTCTTACTCAAACTGTTTTGAACGAAATCTTTACCAGCATGTCAGAACCGAGATCGTGTGAGCTTTGTCGTGGTCAAGGCATTTCAGGCACTGTATGCCCTACCTGTGGCCATGAGCCTAAAAAGTGAAAGCGATTATTCTCAAAACCTCAAGTAAGCATTCTTGGTTTATTTTTACACTCAAGTATAGAGAGGACTGGAAGATCTTATCTCACATATAAAGGCATCCTTCATTTTAAAAGATATATAAATATGTTTCGTTAGGTGTTAACAGTAATATACTGACTGATCTTGTATACATACTGAGCTGTTCTCCTCCCATTGTTTCTCTCTTCCTCTATCTTTTTTTTTCGTCCTTCATTCTTTCCTCCCTAGCCGTTTTCCCATCACCGTTTTCTTTTAGCTACATAATCCTCAACATAAGCCGCTACATCACTATTACTACATATCGTTCAAACTGTTTATACGACCACAACCAATTCAAAACAAGCTTGCAGTAGTATGTGTATGCTTTGATTGGCTGTCCACGCTGTCGTGGGCAACCCGGATTATCGTCTTGTCTGATGGTTGAAGACGGTCTAGTGCTATCGGCTTAATCTGCTTTTGATTGGCTGTTCACGCTGTCGTGGGCTTCGATCCGAGCAAGAGCTAGTCCAAAAAAGGGTCATTGATAATGATTACATGAGCATCTATTGGCTGCCCCCGTTACAGTGGGCTATATACATTAAAACACACTCATTGTGTAGGACTGTATTTACCCTGTTTCCTCATTTGTGAGTGACTGGAAGCTGGAATGGTGTAGTGGGATAAAATGACTGAGAGGGGACGCTCGCTTAGGGGACGAGAACGTACCCCTCTTCGTAGAGACTGGGATCTGATCCAATTGAACGTTTGGTATCAAAGATACTGTACCTCAGTCATCATGGTAGATTGCACCTTAACCCCTGCCGTTTCACCTTGTAGCAATAGCTCCTTTTAGTCTAGGATGACGGGGAAAGCCCTATTCCTGCTGACGCCAGCTGGATGAGAGCCGTCCGGTCTGCCTCGACGAACAGCTCCAACCGACCGCTGGTCACTGTCGAAACCGTGGAAAGTGATGAAAGCACTCAAGATGAAGATCTCCAATTAGAAAGCTATGAGTTTCTATCTTTGAGACATTGAATTCAGTCTTGTATAGAACATCAATCGACAGGAAGAAGAAAGTGGGAAAATAGGGAAACTGCACCTATCTGCTAGGCGATAGAGATAATCCTTATTCGCCAGCACCTAGTAATAATGACCAAGTCCAAAATACGCAAGCTGCAAGGTGTTTCTTCCTGTTGTGTCTTGGATAGGAGGAATGAGGATATAACCTGAGGCAGTTAGGAATAGTTGTTCCTTCCGTCTATAAGTATCGTCTGTGAAGCCAGCAGAGCATTCACATCTATTCTTCTTTCATCATCCTCCATTCCAAGCAATCATTCACTACACCACATCAACAAATTTCTCCATAACCAAAAAGCACTAAATATGGTGGTATTTCCCCCTTGCGTCACAGTAGCTTTCCAGTTAACTAATATACCCCAGTTGAAATCTGAAGATGGCCATGTTCTTGTCGACATGTGCTCTTTCAGCTCAACCTCTCTTGGCACCCCCAAGAAGGACGTGGACTGCAATTCGCCATCCTGCGAGCATTCTATCGCCTACAAGCCTGCGAAATAAGGGAGTACGAGACTGTTGCCGTCTTGGGTGAAGCCATAAGTGTAGCATGCGAGGAGAGCCAGGTGGAAAATTCCTACAAAATTCAACATCTTGTTAGGGATTTATAGCTTTTAATCAATAACAAGGCCTTTTGTATTGAATGAGATTCTATCGAAATAGTATAAGAAACCGTGCTTATTTCTCCTTGTTTCATTGATCGTAATTACCCATGGCTGGTCATTTGTTGATTTAATCCCCCCCGGCCAAGATACTCGTTCTCGTCAATCTATAAGACTAATGCTGGGCCTCATATTTCACCTTGTATTACAGCCGGAGGGAAATGTTAAGTCAATTAGGTTACTCAAGCCGACAATCATCTCCTTAGGGGTCATAAGGCAACACTTGGGTACCCGGTCACTGTGACATAAAAAGACCTAGGGATTCCTACGATATAAGAAGTAACCACTACAGATATATTCTGATGTGAAATACCTGGCTGTAGGGATTATCAGTAGTAAATTGCAAGGATCCGAGGTATATCCAATCCTCGTCTATTTATACTTTCGGCACTAAACCTGTTTGGATAATCGGAGCTGGAAAATCACCTTATTTGCCCAAAAAAAGAATACCGGGTGTTGCCTTATGACCCCTAAGGAGATAGTTGCGAGGACTATGATAACGAGAGAAAAGGAGAAGGGGAAAGAGATAATTTGTCTGATTCTCTAGGGCATGACGTTCTTGATCTCTTTAGCTCAGCCAATTGGATTAGTACTCACATGCACTTGTGGCAAATATTCTGTTGTGAAGATTTTGTTGTAAGAAAGCGGTGAACTGATGTACGTACAATGTTGGAGCCTATCTTGGGAGTTGACTACCCACCACTCATAGGTCAGCACTTAATAACAGGTTTTCGATCTATTTATTAGCCCGCGCAATCGCTCAACCGTATTTCTTTGCCCCATTTCACACCTTTAATCATTCCCGATAATCTTTCTAGCATTTTCGGGCCAAAGATGGAAAAATTGAACATTCTTTCAAAACATGAGAAATTCAAGCGACATGGAGACAAAATTGGTTTCCATTGCGTGGTTTTTATCGTTGAGCAGGCGGGAATCTACTATACCGGCAGCCTCAGCGACAGGTACATGACACCTAATAATGTGGCTCAACTCAACGATTTGCAAAAGATTGAAACGAAAGACAGGGGCCCGAAGCTCCAGGATCAATGGACGATCGCGCAACCCTCTGACTGTCATTATGTCAAGAAACCGAAGCTTGAAGATTACCTTAATCCCAAGCTGGAAGCCCGCATAGCGCTTGAGATCGAAGCCTGGGAATTGATCAGACAACGCCCACATGAAGGTCTGGCCGAATATCATGGTTGTGTTGTGGTGGATGGAAGAGTCTTTGGATTGTGCTTTAAGCGCTACGAGCAAACGCTCATGCAGCGAGTTAATCCCAAAGCACTGTCTAAACTAGATTTTGCGAGGAGCGATAGATCTCTGGTACAGAATTACATAAAACAATGTCTACAGACCATCCGCCAAGCACTCGAACATCTGCACTCTATCGGACTCTGTCACAACGACCTGAATCCTTCGAACATCATGATGGACAAAGACAATCAAGCTGTCATTATTGATATGGACAGTTCATGTCGAGTAGGAGGGTCACTGGAGAAGAAAAAACGTACATATGGTTGGCTTGATGAAGATGTCAATTACTCAACGTTTGACAATGATCTTAAATCTCTCAATGAGGTGGAAACCTGGCTATTTGGCACTGCGGATGACTTGAAACTCAATTAGCGACTCACATAATCAAACAACCAAACGGCAATGTTGGGGTTGCAGGTGCTGGTGGTCTTGGGCACCTACTTTCGAGTGTGGAAAGCTACTTGGTGTATCTGGGTAGGAGAATTCGTCCAGGGTATACTACATTTCTATGGATTCTCTCACTTTCACTCCAGTAGGCAAATTCGACTTGGGATTTAAAGCCACCAGCAATTTTTTCGGCTAAATTAAATTACGATCCCCTACTCAAGAATTACTAGCGGAAACGCATTGCGTTTCCTGTTTTTGACCAATCATCGTCTAGCATTTTCGCCCCATATTTCTCCGATGGAAACGCACTGCGTTTCTTATACCGCACCTATGAAATTAGAAAACCTAAAACACGAAAGACGTCGCGTTTCCGTCGGCTGACCCTTGTCAAGTTGTTGAACTTGATCACTCCAGACCCAAACAACGGCATAATTTTGCTATTGCCTAGTCCTACAGTCCAAAATCAACTCTAGTAGAGTTGATTTTATTGACCCACTTTAAACCTAGTAGGGTTGATTATTGCCAGGGTGTAGAGTTGATTTGACGTTGTTCTATATACAGAGGTAGTAGTGCTGATCAAAACAGGGGTTTGTCAGGGGTTTGCCACAGAACGCGTCACGTCCTTTCGCGTAAAGTGCTGTAGGGGGTAACATCATACTACTAGATACTCTCATTGTTAATTAAAGAACTATCATCATTCAGATCTTACTACTAGTCACCGAGTCACTATGACAGCTTCAAGCTTGCAATCTGAACCATGCAGTGCAATTTATCCCTAGCAATTATACCCCGCGTCGGTTGGTGACGATTTAAATCTGGGGTAACTGACGAACTCTAGATCTTAACTAATGTGTTTTGTTACTAGCAGGGGTGCTGCAGAGTCTAGGCCAATAATAATGAGCTTAGTCAGTATAAGAGAAATATCAAGACTGGCGACTTTGCCATTTATCGGAAGTACTACTAGCCATAAGTGATTTACCAAGCCGCGGGTTAGTATATGAATGTGTAGATAAAGGTGTATGTAGAAGTAAGTGTGCGTAGCGAAACTATATAACAGCGTTTCTACTAGCCAAGCTTAGATGATCAGTTAATATAAGTGAATCTATTAGCTTCTATTCTATAACCCAACCCAGATCATACAAGTATTTCACGTCCCATCCATAGTCCCATAGTCCTAGGGAATACTCGGGTCCACTCCTCCACCTACCAAGTATTCAAGTCGGGAACGCGCCCCATTCCCGCTTCTATGCCAATCACCTATCCCCAACCATCCTTATCTACTACCACCTCAGGAACGGAGCCCATTCCCAAAATCCATCTCATTTCCTAAATTATCAGGGATCATTTAGGAATGGGGCCCGTATTCCCTAGTAAGACCAATCCAGCCAATCATCACTCTATTTAAGTCTAGAGTAGGCATAGGAGCTATCTGGCAGTTAGGTAGACCCCACAAGGGAGCAAGGGATCCCTACTTAAGCCCTTCCCCTTTCTCTCTTGAGGAGGTAAGTCAGAGAGAGAAGAGAGCCCCCCTTCCTAAATAGCCCAATATCGAGCAGCAATCCTCTTCCTAATCAGCTATCCTCTTCACCAAAGTGAACGATGATTGAGCAGCTTGACCGCCTCAGGCTTTACCTCAACCAGCCGGAGCCAGCGATCCTATGCATTCAATGCAAGTTCGCCCTCAAGGCCGATGGAGACCGTGTCTCGCGGCACCTCGGAGAGCGGCATGGCATCTCCAAGCTGGCTCGTCGAGGGCTTGGCCCATTCATCCGATCCCTTCGTCTTCCAGACCCAAAGACACTGCCAGTGCGGTCAGATGGCTCTTCACCCCACCCTCACCTCCGCATCCAGCAGGGCGCCGCCTGCAAGCATTGCGGTCTCCGATCGACTAGCCTTGAGGTTCTCTCTCGGCACTTAAATAAAGTCCACCCCCAGGATATCCAGCATAGCAGAGGACGCGGCTTCTCTGAGAGTCACTGGCTGCAGGACCATATCCTAGACCGACTTAGCTTCCAGGCCTGGACCGTGAGCCATATTGAGCGTTCCTAGACGGTTCATCTATACCGCGGTCAGCCCCAGGGACCACACACGCCTGTCACCATATACCAGGCGCCAGAAGCTAATTAAGAGGCAGCTTGTCCAACGCTGTGTTGATGCCGGCCTAGATTGCAAGCCCTGGCCTGATGCACGGTCATCTTGGCCCAGGATCACGCTTGTGTCAGCTGAGGCGGCCATAACCGATGACTTCCTGCAGTGGGCGGCCGACTTAAGCGTTAATGGGAGGCTAGACCGCGTAGTTATCGACGAGTGCCACCTAACCTTCACAGCTGCCGAGACCTACCGCTCGAAGCTCCGGGGCCTTATCCTCTTACGGAGCCTAGGTTGTCCCTTTGTCTTCCTAACCGGGACCTTGCCGCCGCTCCGCCAGCGTGACTTCGAGGAGGCCATGTAGCTACAGAACCCGCTCTACATACGGGCGTCGAGTCACCGGCTGAATGTGCGATATGCCGTCCTTCGCGTCCGTAATGGGCGGGGCGTGACGGAAGTGAAGAGACGGGTGGAGGCACGATTGCCAGACCTATCAGCGAGGGAGAAGGGTATTATATACTGCACTAGCCAGGCGAAATGTAAGGCCCTCGCCCGCCAGCTCGACTGCCACTACTACCACGCCTTACGCGATGACAGCGACTCACAGTTTATTGCCCAGCGTGAGGAGGGTTTCCAGGCATGGCTCCGAGGTGAGGCCCCTTACATAGTGGCAACGGCGGCTCTGGGCACGGGCATCGACGTCGCCGGTATCATCCACGTTATCCACCTCGAGGCGCCCTTCAGTATCATCGACTACACTCCTTTTATCCGGCTCACTTTCGGTGAAAGTGGAAATTCGCGGTCTTTCATTGGCTCACACCCCTATACATCCTCTTCCACTGAAAAAGTGATGAGGTTATCGCGCTTCTAGCTGGCTTTTTAATAAAGAGTGGATGATACACCTTCCCATTGGTTAGCCTCTTCCTCTGTCATAACCTTTATAGCTAGATTTACCTATATGGCGCAAAATGATGCTACCTCCTGAAAGCCTTCATGCAAATTGACATTTTGACCGCACGCGTTTCGCGACCGCGCTGTAGAGATATGAAAATGGATCCGGTATATATAATAAAGATTTAATCCTTTTCAATAGACCTTCATCCTTAGCAGCTATATACTTACACTATATAATATCATCTAACTAATCTGGTAACTCAGGCTGTTCTTAAATATGTAGCCTTCAGAGCTCCGTTATGATTATCTATCAGTTTATCATGACGTCAAACAGAATGAAATAACTCTATAGCTGCGACATATGGGGTAGTCTCACTTATTTCACAACCGGTCACTCGCTATCATTACGGCAGCAGTAAGGAAGCCTAAACCAGCATGGAATGAGGACTATCTATTAGGTTAATGGCATAATAAACCACTCTGAAGTCCAGCCGCTATAGAAGCCCAGCTATAAGTTATACTTTATAGCATCAACCTCATAATCGATTATATAACATTCACACTCCTGAAAACCTCATATAGGTCTTAATATTAGATGAATACCTATTAGAAAGATAACTTTTAGCCTTATAAGTTTAGGATTATAGGATGCCTGAGAATCTATATTAATATATAGAAACAGTTCATTTATAATATATTTAGAGTTTTTAATTTTAATATATACTAACAGTAAGAAATCTTCAACTTATAACTCTTAAGGGATGAAACTATCATGATACGCTATATATTATATCTAGTCTCTCTTTTGCAGTGTGAAACTGCACCTTTAGATTTAAACTCAGATAGAGCATCATATGAAGAGGAAGATGAGCCTAGTGACTATAATGATGAAGATAGAGATGAAGTTATTGATGGAGATGAGGAATATTATTTAACTGACTATAAAGGGTCAGAGGTTAGGAACCGGTCTAATGAAAGCAATAAAGACCATAATGGGAATCATATTGAAGATGCTAAAGATACTGATTCAGCCTTTTCTCTCCGCCTGGCCTTTAGCTACATCTATCTAAAGCCATTTTCCAACTATTGATGATTTTCTGGACGTATTAGGAACCTACTGGAGATATGTCTGTATCTGCTATCATCCATTTCACAGCCGCTATAGGTATCTACAGATCGTCCTTTGCTTTTCATGCAGCCCATGCTTCATCATCCAGACTAGCTGCCCTTATGTGGATCGGCTGGCTTCTGTTCCTCGAATACGCCGTCCCTACATCTCTATGGATTCATTCACTTTCACTGAAAGTGGACGTTCTACATCATCATTAGCTGATAATCCCTACAATTACCCTATATCCCACCTTCACCTGAAAGAGGGTTCTCAATAAAGGACTCATAACAATTTCAATTAAAATAGGGTTTCTGGCCTTTTCATTGACTTTTTATTGACTGACGCCCTTTGCTTCTTTATTGATAAACTTCAAGTTCAATCACTTTAAGCGATCTGTATGTGGTATGTATTTCAGCTATCTGCCTATTGAATGTAAACGAATATCGGGGATATTCGGGGCATAATTAGGTATGAAAGCAACTGTAGATACTTTATTTCAGCAGGTTTCATGTCCCTTAGGAGACTTCTGAGATCTCATGTCTCTCTGCACAATAATTACACATACATACACACAGATTTACTACATCTAAATTTAAGTCTCTACTGTCATCAAATCTACCTTATGGCGTCTCACGAACTAAATGTCAATCAATTACTGGATGCTATAATCCTTAGACTCCTTCGGTTTCGCGCTGCGCCTATACATTCTTCAGAAGCATTAACGCCTGAACAGTGGCTGGTGATGGCTGGTGATATGGCTAGCCCACTCGATAGCCCCACTCGGCTCGCGGTGTTCCTGTAGCAACTTCCTCCTATCTTATCCTAGCACAGCCTACTCCACTTCCACGCTGATTTCATCGCCATTACCATCATCAAGACTTTGATATTGCCATAGCTGACCTGGATGCTGCCTCACTTCTGCAGCTGTTCTTCATGTCGGTGAAATGTATCATTTTCGTGAAGAACATTCTATCATTGACTGGCTAGGATATGTTTCTTTTCCTCTCCCTAAACCACACAATAAACAGAACGACTACAACAAACGATCTAAGAAGCGCAAATACGATCACGACTGACCACTTTCGCCACTGACATCCCTTTCCAACTCGATCGGTACCAAAACTGATATAGTATCTCCTATAAAGACGCCTCAGATGCGTAAGAAGCGAAAGGCGAATGATGCCAATACAGAAGACTAAGATGTGACACCTATACAGGCACGGGGCATCCTAAACCTGGATGACAGCGATACATTTTCACTTTCTTCCGCTTCAGTCAGCCAAATGTCAAACAGGTCTTCTCCAATAAGGCTGTTTCCGCAACTTTCACTCTACCCCAAGGGCCTTGAACGGAAGCCCATGGATCTGCGAGATTGAGACCTTCCCTATGATCTAGTGAACCTTATTAAGGAGATGAAAGCAATACAGAGGGGTCAGAAGGTTATTCCGGCTTGTCTTGAGGTTAGTCGACCTATTAAATAGACTAATTACACCTAGAAGAACGTTAACTGATTTGACTCAGCTGACAATAAAGCTAAAGATATATGAGAATGAGATCAACTCTAGACTTTATAGTGACTTTGATGACTCTATATATAACTATGAGGACAATAACTGAGTAGAGCCAGACAGCCTTATTGAAAATGTTATAAGAACTGTCAATATAGCGTTAGATTGCAACTTAACGCAATAAGATGAAACAGAATGGAATCACCTCATGCACTCACCACTACTCAACCTCACTCTTAATCGTCTGCCCGGAACCTGGTTAGCTTTATACTATGGTGAGTTCTCATCTGAATTACATATCCAATCCCATCTGACTTCTTCAGCATGGGGGCAAACATTACAGCACGCTTCTGTATACCCCAAGCATCTAGCGCCAGAGTTAATTACGCTATATTCATTAACCCCAAACTTAAAGATGACCTATAAATAGAAAGTGCGATTAAGTCCCTTCAGCGCGGGATGCCTGAGGTAAGCGTCAACTATATAACATTTACATCTCTCAACAAGCGGCCTATTAGTGTCAGTATTGAGATGAAGCGGTTAGACGGATCAGGAGATAAAGCGGTTCTCTAGATTGGAATCTGGCAGGCCGCATAATGGAAACTACTATTTGAGCATGCAAGAGATACAGTTAATAAACTTTCATTCATTCTGGGATTAGTTATTGAGGGATATGAATGGAAGTTAGTAGCTATAACGTATAAGGAAGGCAGAACGGTAAGTTAATATGTAATCGAAATTCCGCAATACAGGCTGTTACTAACCGTTTGATAGGTGCTTTAGATTAGTCAAAACTTTGGTGATATGCTATCTCCCCTTAGTACGTTCTAGGCCATGGCGGGCGTGCGGAGGCTTAAGGGCTAGACGGAACAGGTTTATTGGCCATAGTATAAAGAATATGTATTGAAGTTAGCACCTCAATCGTTACCTGATAAGATGTGAACTTAAATATAAATGTCTTGAGAATCCATATGTTATTCTATACCCTATAAATAATAAAACCTATAAATAATAAAACCTACTCTTCTATTCTAGATCATTACCTGCCCCTGTTTGTCAGTTGCCCCCTGTAAATTGCCTTATACCTTAACACCCATTTTATCTCTAGTGGAAGATCTAAACTCCAGTCTCCTCTATTCTCCTGCTTACTTTAGAAATAGTGCTAGGGTTATGTCATTCATATGATCACATTCAGAACGCGACTGATCGCATACTCATACTTTTGCTCCTGCTTTTACTCCTGCTTTTACTCCTGCTTATAGATTATAACCACTCATCTTTCTTTAACCTTAGTCTCCTTATGAGATTTAATTATTTAATATAACTGTTATAGATCTAAACGATCTCTTCTATTATAATAGCTACTGGCACATTCTCATATATAAAAGATGCAGCACTATGCCGCAGATCAGCATCTACTGGCATATCAGCATGTTTCATAACCCTCTGCGTGCCCGTAAACCTGCTGAGATTAAGTCCTTCAAATGATCAATAGACTATCTGCCTTACATACAGGATCCGGATGAGATTAGTAGATCAGTCTGACCCTGGCAGCCCAGAAGCTAGGCTGTCTGGTCTCATTCAGGCCAAAGCGTACAATTGCAGCAAGGAGCTGTTTGGCGTCTTATTCAGCGATTACCAGATCTTCAGCTTAGGCTTCCTACCGCTTCTCGCTTTTGACGAAGGGATGCTAAAAAACTTAGCAGTTACGGATCAAAGTCGCCAGCGTGCATTTGTCTCGCAGGTTAACCGTTCCCGCCTGCTGGATGCATGGGATGCTAATAACGGCACATGAGAGCCATCTCATTCTTGGAATGACATCCTAACTTTGGGGCTCAGAAAGAGGTCGTCCTACGGCTCGATGTCATCTTAATTATGTAGGCTAGTAGTGGGCTAGAGCCAGACTAAAGCTACCATACTGATCCAATGTGTTGGGAAGTTCCTCTGAGTCATACTCCTTCTTTCCCTCATTCGGATGATCTTGTTATTGACGAGCAGCAGCACTGCCTTACTACAATGATCACAGCGAACATTACGACGCAATACATATGTTCTGGTTCATACACACTAGACGTCCCTACAATTTCCCTAGAGTTGCGTCGTAATACATTCTTTTCGTCTGTGCATGCTTTCAGGGTTCGCGGAGCTACAGTGGAACCCCTCTTTCTCCATCATCAGATAACGTTAACTTTCCTTTCCTTCCTAATGAAGCTGAAGTTTTGAAGAACATTCAATATATATTTATAATTGCCTTACCTTACTCTTTTATTTCTAATTATTATATACCCCTAATTATTAAATACTCCTGTCTATTCCTATAT
>JAADJF010000545.1:0-26341 GCA_012932015.1 Fusarium acutatum
CCATCAGTGAGGCCGATGGGGGAGCCATCTTGGTCGGCACTCTTCTTGGGAGGCATGATGATTGATCTGTGGTGAGGTTAGAGATGATCATAAAGATATAATATTAGAAAATAGACATACTGTTCGAATGTTTGGAAGATATTATTTGTGAAAAGTATCAAGCTTGTCAAGCAATGAAAGCTGCTTGCTGTGTGTTGGTAGAAGAGTGTGGTGGAGGAGGAAAGGTTGGGAGGGAGACGGGTGGGACGGCGGATTTATATGTTGGGTGGCTAAAATGGAAAACCCAGGGCTTTGGTAAGCCTATTTGCGCCATAGTGAGGACAATAGGGTGAATTTTGGCGAGTTAGGTCGGTGAAGTGAATGAGACAATAGCTTGCAGTGCCAGGGCATATGCAGCGAGACCAGGCAACGAGAAGGGCCGAAGTCCAAAGCTCGTACACTGCGCACAAAAGGGAATGGATAATTTGAAGCCCATTGAGTGTACGTGTTCATTACAGCTAGCAGCTTCATCTTAAGCACTGCATGATATCCTCATTTGAGCTCAAGACCTCCAGCCTGACACTCGTCAACTGCCAGTCGGGTTGTGAGGATATATTACTACAACTTATTTAAGGCGAGTCACCAATACTTGCAATGAATGTGAGATGTGCTAGAATTTTGGATTGATTGTGTTGCCGTCATACTTGGCTTTGCGGTATGATGTTCCCGTAGCTGTGTCCTCAGATCGTATATCCACTCTGGATGCCCAAACTCTGACTATAAGCCACCATTACAGATCGTACTCTCGATCTGAAAAACGCAAAACATACTCTCAGTTGCGGAGTTACTGCTGAAAGAAGGGGAAGTTGGCGGGATCGATGTCATCGTCCCCAAGGTCTTCTTTCTCCGGAGTCTTTTCCATCTCACGGCCCTCAGTCTTGATGCCGGCCTTCACCAACTCGTCTTCATCTTCATCACGCAGGAGGACAGCCTCAGCCTCTTTCTTGACCTTTGATTTGCCCTTGCCGCTACGGGGAGTCTTGGCGACTCGAGCGCCAGCGGTCTTCTTGGGAGTTGTAGGACCGCGGCTGGGAGCAGTAGTCTCAGTAGAGATGCCGAGCTTACGCTTAACCTGGCCGAAGCGAACCTGTGATTTTTGAGTCAGTATGCGAATTCAGATGACATAGTTGATCATGAGATGATATGTGGCGGCATGGGCAAAGGGGGAGGATGGCAACTCACCTTGGCGACATCGGCATTCTTGAATCCAGCCTCAGAGGCGACAGCGTTCCAGTCAACGTCAGCCTTGTTTCGAGTGTGTTTGACAATGCTGAAGAAAAGCATAGCTTCGGCGGCAGTGGGCTCTTTCTTATTGTTGTCGGCCATGGTAGCGTCGTGCTGTAAATAGCATTAGTCTGAATACTATTCGCACCTCAGGTAAGTGGTAGGTATTCCTAACCGTTGTTTTGAAAGTGAAAGGGGATGTGTTTGGTTGTTAAGTGTTAATAAAATGGGCAAAATATAAAGCAAGGCTGGTGTGGAGGAGATGGATCTGTGTGCGGAGGAGTGATGGAGTTTATGCCTAGATCTTGGGGAAGAAGAAATCAGAAATTTAGAGAAGTTTTGGAGCTTTAGTAAAGATGCGATCCGTGTTCTACCATAAGGGATAAGTGGAAAGAGCTAGTGGGTACACCAAATAACTACAGCGCATTATAAGGACGAGAACTTGCTTCTGAGACTGAAGCCTATGGTTCTCTTCTTGCTGTAGTTGTGCTGTTAGTGAGGTTTGTCTCTGTTTGGCACTGCTTCTGAGGAGCTGTGCCACTGCCAAGTGTAAGTCAGATTAACAAGCTTCTGCCAAATCAGAACGCCAAAATCACTACACTCGTATGTAGCTAATATGGTCAATACAATATGAGTATGAGCACATGCTGTGTAGGAATCGATGAATGATTCTCTCAATTAGACTGTGAATAAAAACGCTAGTGTACAACTTCCAGGGCAATATATAAGTTTCAGCAACGCAGGCTTCCATTAACTGGCATTCTTTTCATGTTTGAAATGATGTTGATCCCAGTAGAGACTTATGATAATCGTCTTTGTTGGATCAAAGTTGGAAATTGTGTAAAGCAGAACCCTGACAGAAGAACATAGGAAAAGCAGCCATATCGAAGAAGCAATTGTCATTAATTCATAAAGCAAACGCAGTCTAGCAAATCACCATTTTGTACACAAGCAACCCTCTATCCGTGGGGTTCCATGTTTTCCGTGTGGGTATTAAAAAGAAGTGTCGTTGAAATGGTCAGGCCATTCAGAGGTGCAGTCTGCCATGGGAGGAGCGCCATTGAGATCAAGGGCAGCTGGGCTCTGTGCATCGCCGAGAGCCGAGTTGTAAGATGTCTCATTACAGGCGGAGGCAAACGTATGAAAATGGGACTGCCCCATGGTCATGAAGTCATGGATCGCTGGTTGGGCCATGAAGTCGGGGGGGCAATCCATCGAAGGACCAAATCCATTTCGCTGTCTGGTGTCTTCGAGTGAGGCAGGGTTTATGGAGAGCCCTTGTTGCATATCATCACTGCAAGGAGTGAGGAATCGAGAACTGCAGCCAAAGTCGTCCAAGTTGTCGTTGAGGAAAGGAGAGGAAGTAGAGGCGGGAGAGAACTGTGCCATGTATGCATGTTGGTTCTGCTCTTGCTTGATGATAGGACTCTGGCGAACCTGAGCATATGATGAGCCACTCGAACCTGACTCAGAGTTTCCAATGCTGTTCTTCTTGGGCTGTTGTGTCTTCCTTGCCTTCGTCACACGAGACTTGTCAGTAGGGTCGGCAGGACGAGTCCTCTTCTGTGGTTGAGTTCCCAGGACTGTGGTTTTGAAACGAGCAAAGCGCATCCTTGCAGCATGTCCATTTGTGATGGGTTCGATGAGAACAGGGTCTGAGGCAACTTGATTCCAGTCGATCTAGGGTTGCCGCCGTTAGGAGAAGCAGAGCAACGTTCATGATAGGATAAACTCACGTCTTTAAGGTTCTTCTGGTTCAAGATGGCTAGAAGGAACCGGGCCATGGCGTTCTCGCTGTTGGGAGCCATCGTATATAGACTTGACTGGTGTCAAGAGGAGAGGAGGAGAGGAAGTGGCGTGTGGCGGTGGAGATAAGGCTATCGAAGGAGGCAGAATGAGGAGAAGTGGAAGGAAGGATATATAGATTAGAACATGAAGTGGAAACTTTAGGCAGCTTTGGCTGATGGATGCCTTAGGTGAGCGTGAATTAGCTTTTCGGAATGAGTATGTTGACCGAAAACAAGGCTGGACGTTTTCAGATCAAGACTTGATTCGATGGAGTCACTGTTATCGTGAAACCTAATGCCGTGAATTTGATAAGAGGGAATCGGCGAGGCTGGTGCACACTCAGATACAGATCGAGTGGACGAAAAGAGTTATTGATGAGTGGGTGATAAACGATGTGGCGGACGTTGAGGGTTTGCTGGCCAACGGGACGGACGAGGCGGGAATAGAACAGGCCAAGATAGTGGTCTCGGCGGGAAACCCGTTGTTGAAGAGGAGGGTCAGCTGAGCTAAAAGTCTTTTATGAATGCATATGTAGCGTTTGGATTGCCTTTTGAGTGCCAAGTTTGGTTGATGAAGAATGTGAATGACACGATGCAAAGGTGATGTGGCACGAGGGCAGAAAGAGGCAGAAAGAGGCAAGCGGAGGAGGAAAGAGATGGAAAGAAGGAAAACAGGAAGGGATCCGTATTATATGTAGGCATGTAGAGCCTACCCGTACTAACTTATGAGTCGTCTGGGCTGTCTGCTAAGATCCAATCCAACCTAAATGTGATGCCACACACACCAACTTACATCCATATACATATACACCTACACACCTCCTGTCCCGTCTCTGTGGGGGACTAAAACCAGGCAGATACAGGGGGGGGGGCCGAGCATCCCCGTACAGGCACAGTACAGCATGGATCGTGCAATGTGCCGTAATATAATGCGCTGCGCAAGCCATTAAGAGGAAATGTCTGAGAATGCTACGATCCATGATGCAGACGATGCTCCATAGTTGCCTGTTCCTCCTGTCGGATCCAGGCGATCCCTCCCGTTGATGGAAATTGGGGCGCGACGAGGGGCTGCGGTCTGCGCGAACACCGCGTAAAGTGGTTGCTGACCCCCCGCTAAACCCACTAAATTTGAGTCTAAGACCGCCGGGCCCCAGCGCAACATGGCCCCTGTCTCCAGGGCAGGGTGTGCTGCAGCCACTACAGTTCAGCGGTGCCGCAGGTCCCATGGAAGAATTGCTTCCAGATGAGATCTCAAAAGGAGGGGAAACTACATGATTGATCAATTGAGACAACGATATGCTCACTCTCAACTTGAGTTCATTTGAGACTGGAATGTTTAAGTTTAAGTGGTTTTGCTCAAAACCGGTCTAGCTGATCTTTCCCTCTTTCTTCACTCTTTTTAATTCTCGTAAGCTGAAGGTTAGTAGCCAGCCAGCCAACGGCAATTGACGAGAGACAAGTTTTCTAAATAGACACATAAAGACAAGCTAAAGCATACCCGAGCAGGGATTACAAGCCTAGGAATGGGTGAAACCACAAAGTGTGACTCATTGCGCGGGTCACCGACGAATGGTTAATAGCACATTGGGCATGCAACATGCAACAACGCAGGGGGAAAACGACAGAGGACCAGGTTGGGCGACTTGGCGATCCATGGCGATAGATATCCTGTTCAGATGGCCTCGTGGTAGTTATACATGCAAATATTCAATTGGTTAGGGGGATGAATTGAGCTTGAGCTCAAGCTTATGGTGGTGTGCAGCAAGCTCAAACTGGATGCATGTTTAAGCAGACTACTTTACTTGTGATGAGACGAGAGAGATCAGAAAGAGCAAGGATCGGGGTCTCGAGGCTCAAGAATGAAAGAAATTGCAGCATGCAGCCGATCCGCCGAGGTTTGCTTTGCCTGTTTGCCTCTTGACGCTCAGCTGAGGGGTGTAGCCTAGAAAAAAGTTGATGGTCGCAATCCGTCACGACAACGATGAAAAGCAGCAATTCAACAACCGCGAGAGCTTTGAAAGTCGGGAAAATTCTCGAGTATATAAGATGTAGCTGAAACATTCATTTAGAATAATTATGAGAGCTTTCATGGACATGTATAGCCTTCAAACCAATGTCTGGTCGTTATGGAGGGCATGAGATGAAGTGGGTGGGAGACGCGACGGGCGCGCAGCTGGTGGGACCTTGCTCAGACTCATCAGGACAGGAAATGGGAACGAAAGCACGTGAGGGAACCTCGTAGCCTGTCTCCACTCCAAGTCATCTTTTCTGGTCCCCCCTGAAATGAAAACCCCTTGCTTCACTTTGTGGCGCAGATTGGCGGGTCCCCTCTGCCACTCCGTTACCAGATGATCTAACGTTGAGCTTGACTAGTCGTCTTTCGGAAACCGTTTGTTTACGTTGGCATCATTGGGGTTGTCAATGTGATTTGCTGGTCTTTCTTATCACGTTGACTTGTTGAATCATTGGGACCTTTGCTTTGCTATCACCAACCACAAAACAACTAAGATATACACGATTTGCTTCGTTGTCAGTCTCACATGTTGATTCAATTTAACATTTTGAGTTGGTATGAAACTGAGGTACATTACACATTACAAAGACAAACAAGTCTAGATGCTGTCTGCCAAGAAAAGGATTGTTGCCAGACAACTTTTGGACTCGGCATTGTACAAATCTAAGCGAGCAGTCGAAAAAGCAAACATACATAGATAGAACATCATAGTAGAAAAAGCAATGCTCTCGACTTCATCACACCCAATGAGTCTCGATTGATAGGCTCGACTCGGAAACAATATTCATCCGGATCCGAAGTCCCCTTTGTTCCCTTCCCTGGGTAATGTATACCAAGAAGAAGCTTGGACCATCATTATCCCCCCCCAAACCTCGCGCCTCAGCGGGCTCCCCTTCCCTTAGCAATTTCTACCTACACTATCAATTTTCTCATTGATCCAGCCGTTGCCTTAACAGCGTCTAACCATCTACAGTCGCGTTGCCGCCTTGTAACCCATCAATCTTTGTCACGTCGACAATTGCTCTATTTCCGTTGAATTCAGCATGAATAGTAAAAATTGGAATGACAGAGCTGACAAAGACTTGTTCTTTACTATTCTCTCTGTCAAAAACATTGGCGTCATAAGCGGCTCAGAATGGACCACCATTGGTAACCATATGAGAAGTCTGGGCTATGGCTTCACCAATGAAGGCTGCCGGTGAGTACTTATACCTTTATTACTGTCATACTTGCCTATACTCAATGGCTTTGCCATTATTCATAACTTCATCATCATTTGCTTATCACGATGTATAATTCGTGCTGGTGGTCGTTACGCGTCAAGTTGGCTTATACCTGAGTCGTCCGTTTGCATTCACTTATTATCACACAACACATACTTGACTCACCTCATATATACAAATAACCCTACTGAACTCTGTCCAACTTCTCAAATAACACAGAACTAACATGTATCTAGACAACATTTTCAGGGGCTTCGCAGAGCTCAGAATAAAGCAGAGACAGCCGGACCTAACGGCGATATTGTACGCAGGAATGATCCGACAATGAATCCGATCACCCGTCGTCCTGGGCCTGGAAGAGGTCGGCCCAGGAAACAGCCTCCTGTTCCTGTTCCAGGAGCTGGAGAAATCTCCACCGATCAGCCCATGCCAGTTGGTATCGCTCCTGGGCCGAACCCCGTACCTCCCTACCCCCATCCTCATCCCCAGGCAGTCCAATCTTATGGTGTTCCTCCTGGCAATCATCAAGCTGGCGCTCATCTACCAGCTCAACCTAATGCACAGCCTGGCAACATCTCTCCTGCGATTCCTACTCAACAAGTTCCTCCCCCCAGCAACATACCTCATGTTCAGGGTCCGATAACGTACCCAAGTCCCCCTCGTGCCCCTGACACTCCTCAGGCGCCTGCTCATCTTCATCCTCTTCAGCATGCACAATCTGGTCAACCTGGCCAACAGCCTCAACCCGAACAGCAACCTCCGCCTGGCCAACAGCTCCAGTCAGAGTTTCAACCTCAACCAGATCAACAGGATGAACCTGAACAGGCTTCACAGCCAACTGCACAGCCTCAGCCAGAGCAGGAAAACTCAACTGAATACCAATCTCAGGATGTTGCCCATGAAGCACCTCGGGAGGCTCGTGAAGCAACCGATGCAAGTGCTGCATCTCAACATGTACCAGTTGAGCAGAACGACGAGGACTCTCAAGCTGCTTTAACCTCGGAGCCTCTGCAACATCCCAACGAGGATATCGATGCTGATGGCGATGCTGATGGGGACGCCGATGTTGACGCTGACGCTGACGGCGAAGCGGATATCGATAATGATGAGCCGGCCGCTAAACGGCCACGGTTAAGTTCGCCTGAACCCCCTAAAGATACCGATATGGATGATGAAGCTGTCTTGGCCCTGGCGGCTCATAATGGGTCGACAGACTTTGCTTCCGAGTAAGTATTCGTCAACATTTCCATTAATGATCTACCAACTAATTCTCTTCAGTTTTGCTACTTATGGTGAGGCATAGCAACCGACTTTGCTTGTAGAATAACATTGATACCACGGGCATTGGCGTTAGAGACTAGGGATTTCTTAAATGGCCTTTGCATTTGCAAGGGATGGGATAGAAACGAGCGAGCGAGGACTGTGTTTTTGCAGAAAGAACATTCTTGGTGCGTGTATAATATGAAAGAAAAAGAGCTGAGATTTGGCTAGCAGAAGAAAGAGCTGGAGTCTTTTGGTCGAGAGCGTACATCATTTCTCTCGGCCATGTCGAAAGTTTAGTAGTAGATAGGACAGTATCAATGCCAGCCTTGAAGAGTGTTTCTATTGTCACTGAAACCTGCAGTGCGAGGCAGTGCCTGGGACGCAGGTTTCGAGTCACTGCGGTGGTGCTTATGCTGGAACAATGACGGCCGCTACTCTCAGAGTATCTATGCGCTGTAAGTTCCACTGTTCTCTTGAGGAATATAAATTCATCTCGCGATCGGCTCTACCCGGCTTTCTTCTCTTTTCACCACCACCACCCTTGACATCTGGACTCCCAACCATATCTTCAACTTCAACCTCAATTCTACCAAATCAATCAACGACAAACAATCTTCAATATGCCTGGAAAAGCGAGCGACTGGGACAATGCCGACTTCCTCCTGGATCTCGTCATTGGTCTCTACACTGGCGCTCAGGTCAGCGGGGGCTTGACTCCTCCGGTCAAGTCGTCTATTGAAGAGTATATCAAGGGGCGCGGATATACCACCTCTTTTGACGCTGTGCGGTAGGTGCTTTCATTTCCTTGCTCTCTTGTTTGCATTTCTGCTTTGATTTTGATCGTTGAAGTATCTTGTTGCTGTGCTGCGCTTGAAGTGATTCACTCTGATTCACTTCGAGGTTATGCGACGCTATTCACATTTTTGTGCAAGCATGGCTTCATTTTTCACTCCTCTATTCTAAGCCTTAGGGCTAAGTGAATACAAATATCCTCACGGGGGAGATCATCTTCTGTTGCTTCATCTTCTCGTCTTCTCAACTTCTCAACAACACTGAGCAAACTGCGTTCTTCTTCATCAACATCTTCAAAAGCCCCCTCCTCTATCCTTTTCCTATCGTCGTCGCCATGGTCAAACGTCAAGTCATGCAGTGGGATGCCAACGTCCACGAAGACATCCTGATCAGTCTATTTCAACACATCAAGCCAAGTGCTGAAGACTGGAGCAACGTCATGGGTGATCTCCAGCAAAAGGGCTACACTTTCACTGAGGGCGCTCTTCGGTACGATTTCTGACTCCGGCCTCTTTTTCCCGTTGCATAATGGTCACTGTTGTTTTCCTATCCCCCACTTTCATTCATCTCAACTTCCCCTCTCTTCTAACCTCTTCATCCTCTCTCTCATTTCTCCTTCTCCCTTCCCACATTTCAGACAATTCTTCTCTGAACCCCTTCTCATCTCTTCCTGTCTCTTCATTCAACATCTGGCATCAATAATTCTCTACCCAAACAAAAAAACACAAACAAACAAACATATAAACCCTTCCCCTTCATCAAATCGTCCATCATCACCGTCATGGCTCCCCGCGCTGCTGGTGCTGGTGCTGCTGCTGCTGGTGCTGGTAAACCTGCTCGAGGCTGGGATGCTACCTCTCATGAGGATCTACTCCTCGCTCTTCTCGAAGAGATCAAGCCGAACAAGGCTGACCTTACCAATGTCGCTGCGAAGATGCGCAGCAAGGGTTACTCCTACTCCTACGACGCGACCAAGTACTTGTCTTTCTGTCTTTTGCGCACGCACAGTTTCAAAGATCAGCAGCTAACATGTTTGTCTTTATAGCCAGCACGTCCAGAAGCTGCGCAAGAACCGCGACACCACCACCATCCAGAACTCTGGTGGCTCCGAGAATGGTACTCCTCGCAAACGCGCTGCTGGCACCAAGACGCCTGCCAAGCGCACTCCTTCCAAGCGCAAGGCCACTAAGTCGACTTCCGTCGTCGACGAGGACGAGGATCTTGAGGATGAGAAGATGCAGCTGAAGATGGAGACGGACGACATGGAGGAGGAACTCATGTCCCCTAAGGGCGCTAAGCGCACTAAGTACGTTGAAATTCACCAAGTCAACTTCCAGGTTCCTTACTAACTGTCTTATAGGTCCGAGCCCGAGGACGAGGTCACTGTTGGTGAGATCTAGGTCCGAATTTCTTCTACCTTGTGAGTTGATGTCCAAATACTTTCACATTTGTTCTCGGCTAATGAAGCAACAGGCTAGCTTCCACGGTCAAGGGGTATGGAAGTTGACTCTTCGACGGCTGATGAATATTGGAGTGGTGATCAACAGACTCATGCCTATCGCAGAGAAATAGGGGTAAAACTAGGCTAGGATGGTTTCCATGTGCCTTGGATGTTACGATGAGAGATTTGCCATTTGAGGGCAATATTACGAGCATGTCTCTGCGATGAATTGAAAGATACCACCCGTCCTTTTTTTTTTTTTTTGTGTGTGATATGTTGAATTATCGTGAAGTGTTGATGCGCATTGCCCGTGCCCGTGCATCTCATACGAATCTACACTTTTACTGAGTAATTATCAAGGCCTCCTCTGGCGTTCATTAACTGTTCTACGAGTATTGGTCAAGTGTTTATAGCATATCTAGTAAGTGCTTCTGATCAATACCTGTCAAGGACTCTTCTTGTTTTATCCCGATTCTCGTGACCATTGCCAGGGATGCTTAAAATTTGAACTCTACTGTAGATGCGATATTTGTAGATACGTAAGTTACGAAATCCTTTAGATATATCAGTATCAGAATGATCTTAACTGCGTGGCTGTGTAGGCGTCGTCGGTCATTCGATTACTAGGCAGAGGAATCAAGCGCTTCCACCAGTTGCACGGCCACACGCAGCCTATATCCCCCAAGATATCCCTCTTTTCCTTTCACTGAGACTTTTCTACTCTCTGACTCTTTTCCATTCCCTCTTCAGAATCACTCATTTTCTTCCATCCACTCCTCTTCCATCTTTCCCCTCCACGCTTTTCATCCAATTCCCTTCTCCTTACATACTGCATCTCCATCCCTCAACCCCGAAACAAAATCCTTTTCTCTGCATCAAAACATTCCCTCACCTACTACAATGCCTCCCTCTGAGAAGAAATGGGATGCCAACGCCGAGCGCGACCTGTGCGTCGCAGTGATCATGGGTGCTCAGGACGGTGAGCGCATGCGTTTCAACTGGCCAAAGGTCCATGCCTCAATGGCAGCCCTTGGTTATTCCTTTACCAAGGACGCCATCTCGTAAGTCTCGCCATGCTTTCTCATATCTTTATCATATTGTCTTTCCCTTAGAGTCCTTGAGCCTCCCATGGCATAGCCATATTCATCACGTCCAGATACTTACCATCAACAGTCAGCATTTCAGCAAGTCCATCATGCGCGACTTCAAGGGTCGACATGGCGAACCTGCCAATAGCAACCCTGCTGCTACGCCCAAGAAGGCTGTCATCCGCCGTAAGCGATCTGCTCCTGCTAAGAAGAAGATCGAGATGTTGGACGAGGAGGACGATGATGCGGAGACCATGGTCGGATCTCCTGTCCATAAGAAGATGAAGCACAAGGACGAGGACGATGACGAGGATCTCAAGACATCTGTTGGTATCCAGGGCAAGCCTGGGGACAGGTATGTTCGACTGGTATGCATGTCATAATACAAATACTGATCTACTCATAGCCTTTCTCCTGCTGAGAAGGAAGCCAAGTTTGAGAACTGGCTTGCCAACGTTGACGATGCTTAGATACTGCTGCAGCTCTACCGTGAAAGGACAGACATCTGAAGGGTTGGTAATATCGAGGCTTTAGATGCTATTGCTAGGGGCGAGATAATAGGGGGAGATTTACAGCCCCGGAGAACTGGATTGATGGCCCTCACAACATGAAGCTCACTTTGATTTCTTACTACGCATCTCACCTGTGCACGGATAATTCCCATGTAATACGCCAGCCATCTTCTGCTTCTCGTAAAGGCTTGTCACGGAGAAATCCTCATCGCGACTTTCTGCTCAGCGATGCTCACTGCTTGTCCGTACATAGTCACTCTTTTCTCAAATCCAATCAATCCTTCAATGGTTTCCTGTTTGCGTAAACTCCGCGGAGTTGAGGACAATTCTTTCTGTACTCACCTTCTAAAGGCTTTGGATGTTCGATCCATAAGGTGTCATGTATTTGTCCTACACGGAGTCACTTCGTGAAGGATTGCCACCCAATTTCCTGCATGGCTTGATAGACTGTATTTGAGAATAACATTTGTCTACCATCTATTGTTTCTAGATTTGAATGTACGTAGTCTCTGAGGTTCATTGTGTGTGGATTTTGAGAACGGCAGCGAAATAGTCATATAATTCCGGATGCCCTGGGGCTCGTGATTCGTGTATCCATTTACAACTATGGCATGGTTCCTAGTGTATCTCCATATCTCATTGCGTATGCTTTTCATTTCTCGTCTGCGAGTGAGTGCCAGAAGATAGAGACCAGAAGGAGTTTATCAATAAGAAGAAGAAAAAGGGCAGCGAGTAATCATTTACCGCAAGTCAAACATCTTGAGGTGTAAATTCATGACTCTGATCACACGAGACTTTCATCGTACACGTTTTTATGTTTATTCATTCGTGTTGACATCAGTCACTCACATAGGCATCAATGACAGACTACCCAGTATAAGTCGAACCCAGCTCTAAATCACGTTGCCTACCACCCAAACGCCAGTCCAATTCATTGCATTGTCCTTGTTCATCGTGGCCGTCGACCGTCGAGTCTATTCCCTTCGCTGGTACCCTTCTTCTCGGGGGCTTTGGTCTTGTCGTCTCCTTCTCCCTTTCTCTTAACGGCACCCCGAAGTGTCTGACCTTGGCCAGCAAAGTGAGGCCTGTTGGCATTCTCCTTCTCCTCTTCCTTGTCGGCGTCCGTCTTGACTGGCTTGATCTCGTATCCGAAGAAAAGCTTGTTGGGTGGTAGACGGAGAGCTGCCGGAGCACCATCACGCCTCCTAGGCATTCCTGGAATCTCCACCGTAGGAACCGGAGTAGCTGGCTTGGGTGTTGGAGCCTTGCTTCCCTTCTTGGCAAGCTTTTGGCCCTCTCCAAGGAAGTTTGTCACATTGCTTGTCACTGATGGAGCAATGGCGCTGTAGTTGATGGCTTGCGCCATGGTTCCTTGGTTGTGTAGCAGACCTCCAGCAGGGACACCACCTCGTGTGCTTCTTGGGGTGCTTGTTCCGCTTTTGCGCTCAGGTTCGACGTAACCGACTGGGGGCGCGAATTCTACTGACACGTCGGTCTCAATCATACTGACTCCCATCTTGTCCGTCTCGGGCTTGACGTCGAGAACGGCCACATCATAGACTTCATCGTTGTAGGCGAAATTGAAGACATCACCCTTGGTCAGAGTGGCAAAATTGCGGAAAGCCTTCTCCAGTACCGCCTTGGGATCACTAATCTCAAGGAAGTTGACGGATTGAGGCTGTAGCTTGACCATCTTGGCCAGCTCCAATGATGTGGTACGGACCTGGATCATGTCGCCAACGTCCATGCCAAGAGTTTCCATCATCTAGTGAGTGTTAGTAACAAGACCTTTCAACAATGCAGCGTCTCCCCATACCCATTGAGGAATGTATGCTCGGCCTTCCTCTGCAATAAACTCCAGCACACCCGCATGGGAGTGTCTGCCTTTCTCTCCGTTGATCAACTCCATGAGCAAAGGCCACTGAACATGGAGCTTAGACACCTTGTCGAGAGCGGATGGTGGTAGAATTATCTTGGAACCGTAGTTGAGTTCTGGTCGTTCAGCTCCGGGGGCCATGACTAGAGGATAGCATCGGTAGTACTCGTCGAACCGTTGCACAATGGGTCGTCGTCCATGACGGGCCATGTTGTAGAGGTGGTCGGGGTTAGCGGGATCAAACCCACCGCCGAAGCCTGAATACTGTGTATTCTTTAGCGAACCGAGTTACAAGACAAGGCAGGATGGCTTACCATGGCGACAATAGTCTGTTGGTACGCAGTCGATTTAGAGATCTTGTGGGTGCAGGACTTGAAGATATAGGCGGTCAGGAAGTAAATCGGCTCCCTTGAAAATATGCTCTGTTTTCTTACGCTTCTGATAAAAAACCTGCGTCTTAAATAGTCGGAGGAAGAATGGCGGCGATTCACAGTTGCGAGGTTCAAATGTTTACAGGATGAGCTTCCATCGATGTTCGTTGAAGGTCCAAAGCCACAGGTAACGTGGTGCGTGTGGAGGCTACAGAGGCAGCTCTTGATGACGCAGTTTGGTTTGTCAGGGACTCGGGCAAGGACACTACGGGGTAGGTAATACAGTAACATACCATTTAGATTAAGGCATCTCACTTGTTTTTAAGACATTTAATTCCAAATTCAAGAAATCTCTGATAAGTAATTAAACACATGTGATACTGCATTTAAAGCCGTATTATTGCTATTATATGTACTGCCGATTGTCCTTAAGACAGGTACTTAGCAAGGCACTGAATATCCTCCAAAGTTCAGGTGCCTGTCAGCTAACATCAGCTCAGTGGAGCTGATTGCCCCAATCAGAATAGCGAGTTCTGGAACCCATGCTCAGAAGTCTTAAAACATACATTAAGTTCCATCAAGCTTTCTTCATCATTTCACTTTGCGTGTCCAATTCAAGCAATCATCACTTGGACTACTACCCTGCCAATACTCATATTCTTTGCGTTCAACGGATCAATCAATAGTGGCCATGGCGTCACGATATTCGGCAGCGCGCCCGAAGCGCGACGGCGAGAACTTTGCGCGTACCCATCATAACGAAGACGGCGGCGATTCTAAGAGAGTCAAATTTGACGTGCGAAATCCCTCCACGCTTGCGCCTGACGCACGCGAAGAAGATGCTATCCTCGAAGCCGATGTAATTGGTGTATCGGGAGCTACGAAACGTGGAGCTGTCAACCTTGATGGTTACGATAGTGATTCAGATAACGAAACCTTCAATGCACGCGCCGAGAACCGCAAGCGAGGCAAAGTCGACATTCTTGAGCAGCTCGACAATTACGATGCCACCAATCCTGACCCTGCAGCTCCAGGTACTGCGGCCGGTGATGATGATGATGATGATGACGACATGTTTGCGAACGATACTGATGGGGAAAAGGAGATCACTGAGGAGGGAGACTTCGATAAGAATGGTCGCAAGAAGGACAAAGTTCGGTTCCTAGACGCGGATAAAATCGATGGCGTGGATAACACCAGCAGAGACAAGGGGGGCATCCGACTCGACGATGAAAGCAGCGACGACGAGGCAGATGTAGACCTAGCCATACAGGAAGAGGGCATCGATGAAGAAGTCGGGGCTGGAGGTCTCAAGAAGAACGCCCCCAAAGTCGAAGCATTCAACCTGAAGCAAGAAATGGAAGAGGGTCAATTCGACCAGGATGGCAACTACGTTCGCAAAGGTGGCGACCCTGACGCCGTACACGACAACTGGTTGGAAGGTCTCAGTAAGAAGGAGATGAGAAAGGCAGCCGCGGCGCATGAGAAGCGCGAGGCTGAGGCACGAAAGCAACGCCTAGAGGACGACGAGGTCCTCGTGTCAGATTTGCTCAAGACTCTGATACTCAATCTCGAGCGCGCTGAGACGCCACTCGAGGCTCTTGCCCGACTCGGCAAAAAGCAAACAAAGCCCAAAAAGATCCCGAAGTGGAAGCTCAAGAAGATGAACAAGGGTGCTGAAGGCATGGAGGTTGATGGCGGTGAGAACATTGAGGATGCGGAGCAAAAGAAGATCAAGGCATCAATTGATGCCATCACAGAAGCTGCAGATAAGCTGTTAAGCCGGGATCATGAGGAGATTTACGAACAAGAGAGAGAGCTCCTCGTCCGAGCATATCGTAAGGAGACAGGAGAGGACTGGGTGGAACCAGAAGCTTCACAGACAAACCAGGATGAGCAGGCAGCGGTGAAGCCGGGAACAATGTGGGAGTTCCGATGGATAGATGGACGCGATGGAAACGACAGTCAAGGGCCATATGACGGGGCCACAATGAAGGCGTGGAAGGATGCTGGGTACTTCCCAGAGGGCGCGGTCGAGTTCCGAGCGGTTGAGGAGGGCCGCGAGTGGTCTTTACATGTCGATGCTTTTGAGTGAAGGCATTACAACGGGATGGGACGACAGCCAAGAAACAAACTTAAGGTAGTGCGGGCTGAACAGATATCTGGTGTGGTCCGGCCCTTGTCTCTATCGCATAATGATTGGCAACGAGCGAGTCTCAGCTTAAAAGGGCACCTGCAGCGGTCTTTCCCATGTTCCGGAGATGGACATCCGCTGGCTCATGTTCTTGTATATGGATGCTCTTACAACCAGTCACATGTGTACAGGGCCAAGAACAAAACGGGCTGTAAGTGGGTGTTTCAACCCCGACGACATGATGGTGAGTGGATCCCGTTTCACGTCAAGTACTTACAGCCTGCATGGGAAAGACTGCATGGCACAGATAGCTTCGGGTCTGTGGCTCCGAATCTGAGGACAATATTGAAAATCAAGTTATCTTAGATGGCCACATTATCTGCACCTTGGAGGAAGTGGGCGATGATCATGAGGACCCGACGAGACTTGGCCGCTGACTGGGATAGGTTTCCACAAAGGTCAATGGTCGAGAATCATGATGGTGCATGATGGTGCCGCGGGAAGATGACGAAAGAGGGAAGCTAAATGCTAAAAAGACCATCAAAGGGTTGTAAAGACCCAGGATAGATGGACATGATAGGGCATAATGTGGCAGGTCGTTCCTGGGGATCCCGAAGTGCGCCGGGAACGGGTGAGGCCGGGCAAGTGGGATATCGAAAAAAGAGGCTGAAAAGCCGGGGCAGGGAGTATGGAGTAAGACAATGGAGACATCTGGGGAGAATGATGGGGTTGTATGGGGTTATACGGAGGGACGGACGAGGTTGGAACCTACCATGTGCCCTGGCATGCGAAGGCTTGAGCCGATCCAAGCCCGTGATCCCGTGATGCTCCGGTACGTGGAGCGGAAGCCGGGGCGGCAGCCGTAGCCGAACGGTCAAGCACCGAGGGAGCAGGAGGTTGACTCCCGGAGACGTACGGGCTAGATCGGAGGAGCAGGGATTGTTCGGGAATGATGTATGTCAGAAGTTGCATCTCAGTATGTAAGTGAATTGTAAGGGTTCGGGATCTATTCGACGACGAGTTTTCGTACGTAACATGATGAGAGTCTATGTGGGCTTGGCCTTGAAATCATGTCGATCAAGGTATCTCGGCATTGTTATTATCAGCAGTATTGGATGATTCGAGTAATGCTAGAAGGATCGATATCATGAACTGATATTGCAATGCGTATGTACATGTATGTATGTTTGGATGTGCTGTACTGGATGTAGCTAGTCCAGGTCCAGGTCAGATTAGCACTGGATTCGCTCAAGGATCATGGTGGAGGATAGGAAGAGACAGGGCAGGGGTTCGGTCAGCCCAGGTGGACTCGGGTCAGGAGAGGTTCGATCTCAGGTGAGGAATCTCGGTGAGATTTCAAGATAGATACATACAGTATCGAGGAATATGAGACCATAAGGGTCCGTGGTTCTATGGAATCGTAGGCACGATATGATAGGGCTCTGGCAGATTCAGGGTCTCCATTTTTGGTGATTGGAAATAGATGCTGGACACACCCAGGGGTCTCGACAAAGGCCCGATGTCAGATAAGCGGATTTCGTTTTTGGCGATGGAATTGACATTACAGATGGCATGGACTGGTCTGATCTGATCTGATGTAGTAGAGAACGACAATATAAAGAGAAGCGAATACAGTCGGTCCGCGAAAGCTCGTGGCCTACCAACGGGCCGACAGAGGTCCTGTTTTCGGTGAGTTCATGTTTGAGCTGGGCTGAATTGAGTGAGTTTAGTTGAGCTGTTTTTTGTTCCATCATGATACCTCTCAACAATTGTTACCTCACCGTAAGAGAGGTGAGGGACAGACAGCAGGGTAGTGTGAAACAGTACGAGGTCAGTATTGTCTACCCTATCGCTTAGATTTTGGAGACATGCATGTCTAGAGCTGGTAAAGGACCGTATCCTACAACAACTGATATGATGGGCTGCAACATCTTGTTCTAATTGTATTATATCATGTTTACATGTTGATATCGAGTCAATACTGCGACTGAACGAAACCCCCCGCGACTCAAAGACCGAGAACGTACAGCCCCGCCACATTGCGTAAAAGACGCAACACAAGCTGTAAAAAACCCGCAGCTAGATTCGAGCGAAGATCAGGTACTAAGCCTCATTCAGTGTCACCGTCTCGGTGGTGAAGCTTCTAGCTCAATTTAGGTGACTCCGGTATAAGTGGGCAAAAGCATTGGATACGTAAATAGGAAATTAAATCATTTGTCGTGGAGATAGGTAGAGGCCGACGCATAATTATCGAAAGACGAGATAGAAACAACACACGTTCACAAAGGATTGGATTCATACGAGAACTACCTGTAGCGAGGACTCGGAACCGTACGACTCGTTTGTGATCGGTGAACAAAGCGAACCGAGCTTTCAATATGTCGAGGGACGTGCATTCATCGGCGGCGGCGGCAGCCGTTAACGATGAAACCAAGATAGAAGCATATTACATATGGGCTGGCAAAATGAGAATGGATAATATGGCGGCAAATAGGGAAGCCAGGGATTGCATTGTAACTTTGCGGCGTAAAACTTACAGATCTCATCGTATGTAAGGTAGCCCAAGATGATGAGGCGTTCATGTCCACTATAACCGGAGGCTCCGGAGAGAGATGGGATTGTGTGAAAACATCTGATCGACAAGTGACGCATTCCTTGGATAATTAACTATCGAATTGCTTGCTATCACGGAGAGTTGCACGGTAGAATGCGGTGCCTTGTTCGGCGGCACCTACAAAAATATCAAGGATGGACGTGGACGGGCGATGGAATCAAGAGAGTGGCACCGGGCACCTCATGCATAGAGGGGCAGAAGAGATACATGGTTTTGAGAGGGAGGGGCATATTGCAGGGAGGTAGCTTTTCAGGGCATCACCCCACCACGAAGCTCTCGTCACCTAAGCTCAGGTAGTGGTGGGGTCTGAGACATGATGAAGCTGAGCGGGCAGTACAGATGGTGATAGAGTTGCTATCTATAGTATTATGGATATGGATTTGTAAGTCCAGAGCAAGAATGTAATGCCTTAACTAAGAAGTAGAGTCATACCCAGGAACAAGGCTGTGAATTGGTCATGATGGCCTTGACTGACTGAGCTAACGTTAGGTTACCTAGTGAGTGAGAGAAAAAAAAAAGAGCTCCCACCCTCTCATCCGATATTGAATGTTCCATTGGCCCCTGCTGTTATGATACACTAGGTACTGTACTGTACCCCCCGGGCAACAGGGGTGTATGTTCGTGGGATGATTGATGATGTGGTGTTGGTGGTCTAAAGTGGGTTGGTTGCTAATGGTAGAGCAGAGCATATTCTGATGAAAGAGGGAGGATGAGTGAATAAGGTGAGGTTAGGCAATCCAATGTCCGGGAATTCATATATGTAGCTGGACTCCCACTCCTGCTACTCTTCTCTTCTCTTTCCTTTCATTCTCATCATCCTCAGCTTCATAGCAACAACTTCCACTACAAACCTATTGGTATGTGAACAATTTACCCCTCCATCTCCATCATCACCATCATCACCATCATCAGCACGCATCAGTGTCATAACATGATGATGATATTGCTTTGCCTCTCAACTTCTCCTCTTGCCTCTCCACCAGCAAAACAGATTGTCATGTCATATCATGTCTGCATTCGATCCAACATAATGAGAAGACGATACGACGACACGTCAATCGATATGGGTGATGGATTGGTTGGCATTGATTGGCATGGATGACACGGCATGGCATGGCATTGGTGTTGCTATAGAGAGGGGACAGACCGACTGGGAGGGAGAGGGACACGACCTCTTACAGGGCATTGAGCTCTGTAATTCAGAGCTCTATTCTCTACCTCTCTGCCTCCCTCTCTCTAGCCTGATCTGCTTGCCCCTCCTTTGCACCGATGTTCCAATTCCAATTCCAGTCCACACCCACTTCCACTTGCTCTTTCCCTGTGCTGTGGCAACCTTCCTCAGCAAAAAAAGCTTACCGTTCCACTCAACCTCCGTCATACTGATATAAATTACCCCACCCCCTCACCTCAACCTCAACCTGCACTTCAGCTCTTCTCTCCTCCCCATCTTACTTCATCTATCTTCTTCCTAAAGATATCTCATCTGACTCTCTTGCCTAAACAGAAACTCCCATTTCTTCTACAATAATCAAAATGGCTCCCATCAAGGTCGGCATCAACGGTTTCGGTCGTATCGGCCGTATCGTCTTCCGCAACGCCGTCGAGCACCCCGACATTGAGGTTGTTGCTGTCAACGATCCTTTCATTGAGCCTCACTACGCCGTAAGTGGACCCCCTGCGAGCTCTTTCGATACTACAAACAACCCTGCAATCCACTGCTCGGGAGCTTGTCGCTTTGTCACGACCGTTTAAACCCGCGTTGTGATTCGGCTGGAGCTTGCAAGTCACTGCACAATATCGTCCATAATACGCATTGTGCCGTGTCATGTAATTGGCACCGCGAGCTGTCGCCAGCTTCGTGTCATGGCATAGTACCAGAGAACAATGCTCACTTGAGCAATGCTTCATGTCCCACCAAGCTACCCCTCACTGCCCCACGCCCCATACAATATCACATTCAGCTTTGACCCTCAAGCTAACCTAAACTCCCCTACGCAGGTCTACATGCTCAAGTACGACTCTTCCCACGGTATCTTCAAGGGTGAGGTTGGCAACGATGGCAACGACCTTGTCGTCAACGGCAAGACTGTCAAGTTCTACTCTGAGCGCGACCCCGCCAACATCAAGTGGTCCGAGACCGGCGCCGACTACGTCGTCGAGTCTACTGGTGTCTTCACCACCACTGAGAAGGCCAAGGCCCATCTTGCTGGTGGTGCCAAGAAGGTCATCATCTCTGCCCCCTCTGCCGACGCTCCCATGTACGTCGTCGGTGTCAACGAGAACAAGTACGACGGCTCTGCCGACATCATCTCCAACGCCTCTTGCACCACCAACTGCCTGGCTCCCCTCGCCAAGGTCATCAACGACAAGTTTGGTATCGTTGAGGGTCTCATGACCACTGTCCACTCCTACACTGCTACCCAGAAGACCGTCGATGGTCCCTCCGCCAAGGACTGGCGAGGTGGCCGTGGCGCTGCCCAGAACATCATCCCCTCCAGCACTGGTGCCGCCAAGGCTGTCGGCAAGGTCATTCCTGAGCTCAACGGCAAGCTCACTGGCATGTCCATGCGTGTCCCTACCGCCAACGTTTCCGTTGTTGATCTTACTGTCCGCCTCGAGAAGGGTGCTTCTTACGACCAGATCAAGAAGGTCATCAAGGAGGCCTCTGAGGGTGACCTCAAGGGCGTTCTGGCCTACACTGAGGACGATGTTGTCTCTTCCGATCTCAACGGCAACACCAACTCCTCCATCTTCGATGCCAAGGCCGGTATCTCTCTCAACGACAACTTCGTCAAGCTGGTCTCCTGGTACGACAACGAGTGGGGTTACTCCCGCCGTGTCCTCGACCTCCTGGCCCACGTTGCCAAGGTCGATGCCTCCAAGTAAGCGTAGAGCGCCCAAGAGGCTGGAAGCAAAACCAAACCTAATCAGACGCGACATGATGACGATGCCAATCTGCCGCGTGTTTTAATGAAGCAAAGAAGTGAAAGGAAGTAAAAATACCAAAATTAAGGGAGATTGTCGGAGGGGATGACAACAACTTTGTTCTCATCGGCTCCAGTTCCCTACTAGACAATTGATCATAGTATAGCCGTGGACAGAAAAAATAAATAAATAAATCCATCCCTCTTGAAAACCGTTCATGTCTATCTGTGATGTATTCTTTTTGCCCGTAGCCAGCTTGGCGATTCAAGCTCTCTTCGCAGTCCTCGGGAAGCAAGAAAACATCAGACCTTGACATAGGGCGTCAAAATAAACTTAGCAAAAGGTATCCTAAGCTTATGCTAAGTTAGTTACCTAAGTCTTTTTGTTATTTAGGATCGAGGTCCTGATCACTCGAGTCGAGCATCTCACAAGATGATCGCACGTCACAGCATGCAACTCGTGTGCATCTGGATAATTCATGATATCGGCTTACGTGGTTTTTCCTGGCATCGATCTTGACAGTGTCAGGTCTATGCGTCAAGCTATTGAGTTCAAGTCCTTTATTTTCGTTCCATGCTGGTGCATGCACGCATTTATGTATGAATGTATGTGTATGCACACCTTACGAAATGGTATTTCCCTGTAAACACGCCCTTTGCTATTCCCTTTTTCTTTTTCGCCAGATGCTCCTTTGACTCCCTCGTCTCATTATCCGTTGTCTTTCTCGGAAAGCAACCCCTTTTCAGCCGTAGAGTACAATAATAGAAAAGAAAATGAGAAAAGTCATGTCATGACCGCACTCGCGATGTCCGAGGCGTAAGAGATGAAAATTGAGCGCTATCCGTTTTGACCCGGGGATATCATAGTACAAGCAAAGTAAGTAACATTGGTCCTTGCCACGCTCCTCAGCAGGGTGGCAGGTCAGGAGGCAATATGCAAACTCTCCCTCGAGTTCAGTCATAAGCACATTTCATGAGATGTGCACAATGCGAAATCATCTCGCTTAACTCGAGCTTCGTTTCAACTGGATGTCTTCTATGGCGCGCTCACAGTGTTGTTGTAGATGCTACTACACTGGTTGATGGTGAGTTTTTTGGTTTTGGCCTACCGATGACTTATGAATGTGGGATCCCGCAGAATCCATTCTTTCGTCAGCGATCTCGATATAAGCGCCAGCCCAAAAGGTTATTCGTTGAACCTGTACGTGACACGACAAGGGAAAATGGCTTCATTACCGGGCAACCCTAATGCTGGCTTCATTAGGGTCAAACTCCGGTGACCACTGGACATTCTCCTCCTGGCACCAGTGCCGAACAACACGCATCGACGCTTGGCAAACTTCCTCGACGGTCGACCAGGGCGCAATGTCAGCTCGAAGACGAGAGATTCCTATGCCATCGTAAATGCTATGAACCGCGGGCCAATTCCGATAACGAGTCGACTGGTGTGCAAAGAGCTCCTCCTTAGAAATATTCTCGTAGTTGGCAGAGGCCTTGAGAAATTCATCCACAGTGATGGCTTGTAGAATCAAGATAAGAGCATACATGGGTTGGCTTCGCCGCGAGTCACGGCGTGTCTCGTTTGTTAGATAATCCACCATCTTGATCAGGCTGGCCCAAGAGCCTGGATCAGATGGTTTATTTTGTAAATTTCGACTGACGTTAAGAAGGTAGAAGCTCGCCATGAATGCAACAGTGCTCTCCACGGCGAGTGCGTAATATTGTTTGCGACTAGAATCGGCCCCTCGTTTGTCGCCACTACTCGAAAGCTTGTTAAACCGCTGATTAGCGACATCGCCTTCATGCTTCAGTCGCCGACCTAGGGTAGAAAATCGTGTGTGTTTGTCAAAAATGGCCCGCGGGTCAGCCTTGTCACGAGCGGCATCTGTGCCATTGGTGGTTGGCCGATCTGATGACCCAATAGGTACAGGTGTCACGGTGAACGAGTCGCTGGGTGTGTGAGCCTGCGAGTTGCTGGAACTGACTCGGGACATGGCTGCACCCTTTTTAGAGGGAGTCGATGGTGGTGGGAGACTGGCAGAAACCGAAGGCATTCGAGGTCTTTTGACGGCTATTGTATCGCCAGTGTTGTCTGACGACGCAGGGCGCTTCTTCGCCTGGCTGATAGACGGCGCCTCCATACTTTCAGACCGCTCTCTGCGCTTAGAAGGTAGGGCCAGGATACGCTTCAACGTTTGCCGCATTCTCTTGGATATTCGTAGAGTAACGATCAGCCGTTTCTTTTCTTTAGTACTGTGAGCATCACCATCCTGCTCCCCTCCATCCTCTCCATCCTCCTCTTCTTCATGCTCGACAGGCGCTTTCCTCGCCGTTGATGACTTATGGCTTTCTTCGGAATGTTTCTCGCGTGGTTCGTCCTTTTCTCGGTCATCTTGGGTCTTGGACTCCATTGCTTTAGTTGAAACCTTTCTCCGCGATAGCTCAGCCTCTAGGGAGCTTGGTAATGTGGGGGATAGGAGCGCAGGCAAGCGTATTGGAGATTTTTCTCTGATTGTATCGTTCTTTGTCTTCAATGCCGGGGGTGGGTCCAGTTTCTTCGGTTTCGTTGCTTTGGTGGCATCCGCAGCATCCTCACGTACCCGTCTCCTGTCGCCTTTGTCCGTTGAGTTTTGGCTATCCCAGCTTAAGTGAAGAGGTGATAGTAGCGGGGGCACGGACGACCGCAAAGCATTATCTATCTTGTTTGGTGTTCCCTTCGTGCTCCCCGATGCGCCAGGTCGAACGCCATTGACAGAGTCGCCACGTGCACGCCCAGCTGGAGAAGGATTACGGGCGGAGGTGCTGGTACTCTTTAAGATACTGCGTCCATTGGGAAGCGACGAAGAGCTGGTAGGCTTGTCCCTTGGTGGAATATCGGATGGTGCCAAAGAATCTCTATCCTTTCTGCGAGGGGGTTCATCGCGGCCTGGTCGCGATCGATCATCGTGAGGGCGAGGCATGTCCGGCCTGTGTCGTTTTTGCGATCTGTGGTCATCTTCGACGTTCGATGCACGTTTCCTGCTGTCTGGTGATACGGGACGAGGTGGAAGGGATGCGGGCGGTTTAGGGGGTAGCCTGCAGCAGAGTCAGTATGGGAGCGACATCACCCAGACAATCATGGGGCAATCAAAGCCGCATCTTACCTCATGTCCACAACTGGAAGTTCCCTGGACTTTTGTGATTTGGTGTCGGGGTGCTGATCCTTTTGTCGCTGTGAATCAAGCTTCCTGATCTCGGGTACAGATCTTGGCTCTGCAGATGCGCGCTCAAGGTCGCGCTTTTTGGCGCTGGGTGGTTCTGGGGTGGAGGCATCCGATGTCACACCAGACGTCTTTTTGTTCTTGTAGTCACTGAGTGACAGCTTCTTCTTCTCGCCGCCTTTTGCAAGAATGCCCACGTCGCGAGGGACGGGTTTAGGAGGCTCGACACGCATGTCGTAGTAGGATCTAGTAAGAAGTACACCGCGATCGGCTTCCGACACGAGAGTCGAATATTGCAGGCGAGTATTATCCCATTCCTCAAGATGCTTCTGTCGGGATTCGCTGGCGGGGATGTGATATCGCCAGTCGGGGGAGTAAGAGAGATGATGTGGTTTCTCGGGCAGGATGCGCTGTGTGAGCTGCTGAACCGTCTTCGCCGCGGCTTCCATTGTTCATGGATGTCAGCATGCCGGAAGGACGAAGACGGGGGTGTGGTGCGATGCTGTGCAGTGCAGTGCAGTTGCGATGCGGTGCGGTGCGGTACGAGGTTTGGTGATCGCAGGTGACGCGCGCGAGGGGTACGCAGGGAGGCCGAGAACGCGACGATGGAAACGCTGAGGAGAAACACAAATGCGATAAAGACCTTGAAAGTAGCGAGAGTCCCTGAAAATGGAGGATGCTCAAATCATGCGTCATTCACGACTGATTGGCAGGGTTGTCGCGATGTGATGGTGGCTGATAGTGGTGGTGGTTGATGCCGAGCGACAAGGCATGGAAAGTGACCCAGTCGCACACGATAAGGGAAGACTGGAGAGTGTTAGCGCGCTGGCTGGAGACGAAACAACAAAGCGGCGGTGGATCGGAGCCCAGAAGCTCTGTCCAGGCCCCGGTGAATCTGATTGACAAAGAGAGCGGTGATGTTTATTATGTTGTTGGGGCCGAATGAAGCGAGAACTGGGTTGGGAATTGAGAAATAGGTGAGTTAAGCTGGAAGGGTATGAATGAGTCTGTCTCTTTTCTTGTCCCTTCTTTTGTTGCTGATGAGGCTAACAAGCACCAAACGTACTCAAGGCAGGTAGGCCGGGATCTAAGTTGGTTGGGGTCTTGGTTTTAGTCGGGATTGGATGTTTGAGATTTCCAGTGCAGTGGCAGCCCACCTCAGTCAGCCAGGGCCAGACAGTGACAGTTGCACTTGCAGTTGCAGTGACAGATACCTACCTCATCTCACTGAGGTTATGTGGCAGTTGACAGCGGTCAGGAAAGGAAAGAACCACCCGACCAACCTTAGCAGTGACGATCCGTAGTGGATCAAGGGTACCTACTCAATAGAGCGAGACCTTAGCCTTACTCTGTTGTACATGTATCCCATCCAGCAGTAATTACCTAGTAGTAGGTGGGCTTCATTCCAGGCCGTCCCGTCCGTCGCTTTACAGTTTCATGTTCTTCTCTTATAATGGTGACTGCCCTTGATCCATTCTCCCCTGGACAGGCATGTCTGTTTGTGGCTGCTCTAATGCCTTCCCCTCATGTTTTAGGTTTTTGTGGCTGATATTGAAGCAGTTTTGTCCATGTCTTGGTATGGCCTGTTCCTGGGCCCTGTTTCTTCTAGCTGCATGCGCTTATAGGACAAGCATCAATTGACGTTGCCCTATTACCATTTCAGTATTAAAATCTCTGTCCTAACAATACATAAAGTGAGGCCAAATATGCATAGTCAAGATAATTAATTAAGAATAATTTCATTTTATACAAATACCTATAGTATTTTAGTCTATTCAATAAGCTTCAATAATATAATTATCTTTATTCTTATATTTAACTTTATTATTGTATTTTTAC
>JAADJF010000546.1:0-14781 GCA_012932015.1 Fusarium acutatum
AGGTGGCCTTATGGATCAGGAGACCTCACAGACCTATAAGAAGCTCTAAGAGCTCTTAGGTCCCTTTGCAGCCTCACAGCTTGACTCAACTATCGGCCTTGCCTTGACCAAGACTAGGGCTATCTCAGCTGCCTCTATAGCTCGAGATCTACCTAGGAGAACGCACTCCTAGATGCTGATTTACCTTCCTTCTTAACCTATCTATCTTCCTTACCTCTCTTCTTTATCTCTCTTTTATTTCTATCTCTTTCCTACCTCTATCTCTCACCTATCTCTATCTCTTTCCTACCTCTATCTCTTTTCTATCTCTATCTCTTTCCTATCTCTATCTCTTTTCTTTCTTTATCTTACTTATATTTCTATTTCCCCTTTTTATATATATATCCTCTTTATTTTCTCTCTATCTCTCTATCTCTATTCCTTACTATCTCCTTTATCTCCTTTCTATCTTCTCTACTTATCTCTCCTTTATAGCTTTAGTAAATTATTATATAAATAGCACTAGAGCAAGATAGCTTCCATAGCCTAATATAACCCTATCCCAACCCTAATCAGTATCATATCAGCATAGCATTCTGTTAATAGGACAGTCAACTTACCAAGTCACCCACTACTCTGTCAACTACGATATCGTAATCATCATTCCATTGAAACTCAAATAGTGGTGTATTTGGCACTTCCCGTAGAGTTCCGTTATCCATTAGGTGAGTTACTTGATGTAATAGTTGTTGAACGGTGTCTGAGATACCGAATGCCTTGTAGACTAGGGGGAAGCTTTTTGGTAATGCAAACATGTGTAGACCATGAACGGTTTTTGCACAAACCTGTTGACCATCCCCGGCTGACTCGGACTGGCATTTAGTAACAGACAAAGCAGTATAGGGGGCTTTTGCTGGCAGCGAGAGTACTGTTGGTATTGGCCTTCTACTCTCAAGAACGGAGATAAACTTGGTATAATCATTGTCGCCGAGGATGTCTGTACACAGAGCGGCGTAAATATCCCCGAAGCTTTTTGGATCATTCAACGAGTGATTGAACTTGTGATCATGACGATATCTCACCTGTGCTGGGGATGTCGATACTTGAGGATAAATGCGGGTGCAAGGGGCAATGACGCCTGTATCTCAGGCTGTATGCAACTGAAGGTCGGGAAATAGGAATCAAATTCCGCTGTCTCTTTGGTGTAGTGCGTAATTAATGACGGACTAATACGAGCTAAAATGAAATAAGGAAGGTGAACCCGGATAGGTAATCCGATACATACAATACAAAAGAGCCCCTTCAAAGACGCGATGGCGGGGTCCTCGAAGGTAGACTGCTTCCATGGCTTGGATCATAGCACGCAAATAGGACATGTACCTTGGTATCGTGAGTTCGGCTGTATCACTGATGTCCACCTTGAACCTTTGGTAAGCCTCTTGCTTTTTTCTCAGATGCCAATCAACACAACAAGATGCGATTGTTATGAAATTGCGCAGATCATGCTTCGCGATTCTATTCTCCAATATGTCCCTTGTCTTTTGGAGTAGATTCTCTGCTGTACTGTAACCGTGAAGCTCGCGGGTCTGTTGCCACTGGGTCTCATTCTGGGGAATTGACTCGCGGAGCTTTGCCAAGATATCCTTCCTTCGGCTGTAAGGTATCCTGGATTAGCTTGCTGTAACATGGAACTGACCGTATGATCCTTGTTCTGGCCGAATTAGAAGATATCCCCTTATAATTAGATGCTTGGTCTCAGCTTGTTCTTAATCCTATGTAGAAGAAATTGGCATATTTTAGCTAGAGCGGGGGGATAAGCGGTGAGGTCCCCGCGTGGCTCTATTGGTCGGTTGGTCTCTCCGACACGCTTTGGCCAAACGAGGATCGGCACAACCAAGGATTGCTCAAGTAAGGAGCCAATAGCAGGTGTCACAAGATGACCTTGAAAATGAGGCTGGCCAACACCAAAACTCGTCACTCTCCCCGGACAGGCATATCCTGACTAAGGATCACACTGCATGAGACTCAGATTAGTGCCTCGTAACATGGTAAGCAGTGCATTGGCAAAGGGAGTACAATGGCACTGGGTCGGGACCCGTGTTGGCCATGACTAGTTAACGCCACTTGAAGGACGTATCATCGAAGATATCATGGCTTCCGCCCAATGATTGGCCTTTCAATGGCCCTTGGCAGATCTCGTAATCGTAACGCTTTTTGTTTGATATAATTCGTGGGTAATACGTTTACATAGACCCCATCGCTGTCTTGGAGCTTTGCAGTGAATAGCTATTCTATTAGATTTCTTATTAAATTACGGATCTGAATATCTTGTATTACCTCAATGGGTATTGGACGGCTGCTACAGCTTTATCCCTAACCAATCTACTAAAACCAGGATGAACAATCTCCAAACGACTAATATTATGTGTCCCAGAGGGGGTATACTCTTATATATGTGGAGAAAGGAAATTTTACAGCAATAGTAGTTGGGACTACAGACTTAGATGCATAAGCAATGCTATCTCGACATTTCTCCAGCAATTTCTTTAAATCTCTCCAGCATTCTCTTCAGAATTCTCAACCCTGGAGACATCAGTTAAGCGATACAATACACGAAATCAGATCTGTAGCTTGTGTTCCTCCAGGTAGCTCTGGGTTGGCTGCTCCCAAAGCTCAAGTGATTTCAAAGCTTTGATCACTTTAATGTCCCCTTCGTGGTCTGATTTACCAACCAGGTGAACCTTCAAAAGAGTATCCCCTCTTTCCAACTTATGGCCGACAATCTTAAAGCACCGCTCTGGAACTCTAGGACGCTCAAGACTCTGCTCCTCGCGCAATCCTGGGTGGCTTTGCCAGTAAGTCTCGACAGCCGCAGGATAAAGCTCCTGGATTGTAACCTCGCTCATCCATTCGCCTACGCGAGAGTCATAAAGAATAAAGAATTGAAATTCACATTCTTTATCTTTCAGATTCTTGCGATGGCTGAATATCATTTGCGGAACTGGGTTCGAATTGAGGGAACCTGTCATTTCCTCACACCATAGTGACGGATCCGGGTATAGTTCTTTTGCTTGCTCCAAGCCGATGATCTTTGGCAACCTAACATGAGCCTTCCATTTTTCCTTGAGCGTAGTTAAATATATCATCATGTCGTAGGTGCCAAAGAAATAGGGCTCCCCAATTCGACGGATGATACAAATTTGATTTCCGTTCTCTTTGAATTCTTGGGGTATTATTTGAAAGACTTTTTCGTTAACTTTGTCGTGCGGGCGGCCATTGATGTTTTCTCGTGATTCCCAGAATGTGTTGAGAGTAAAATTAGCTCCTATCTGAAGCCTTTCTTCTGGTACCCATCCATTCGTGCCAATTCGTAGACGGCACTTGAGCAAGAATTCACCATCAACTTTATAATCGATGATGGAATGAAGATCCGTGGCAAGATCGACCCCTGTGAGATCCAGCCGGCCACTGGCGACTTTTGATGCTTTATCTTGGTTTACCATTGAGGCTTCTGTCCCTTCACCAGCACGACTAATCCTTACTTGAGAAACGGCAATCTCGTCAAAGTCGGGCTCAGAAGCGATAGATTGAGAGCTGTGTGGCTCTTGTGTTTGATATTATATGTTTGCTTCTCGTGGGTGCATTTATCTCATCATCTAGACTGTTCGTAGTTGTCTCGGAATTCATAGGCTTGTGAGGATCAGGGTCGAGAACAGACGCAAGGTAGGTGTCGGGGTCTTGCTTAATCTGATCCTTTGCTATTGTGTCTTTGCCTACTGCCGATGTACCCGGTTTGTCGTCCGGACTTTGCGTAGTTGCGCGGGAAGGTCTCGCATTGGCAGAATCTATGCGTGCCTTTTTTACTAGGTGGCCTCTGAGGGTTCTGTCAGCTGGCGAACTTTCCGGCTTGTAATGAATGGGGATATACCTGTGACGTTCGATGTGAGTATAATGAAGGAGGGAGACTTGATCTTCTCTCATGTTATGCAGGATGCCTCTTTAATACCATGTTCTTGTCAACTGATGTTTTGGTGGCTGAATTCCTTGCAATTTATTGGCTGTAGGGACGGGCATCAGCGAAAAAGACTGGTCAGAGCCACTGTCTGGACACACCGAAACTTCCGTGCTACCTTGCAGGGGGGTTGAAAGTCGATTCAATGAGTTTGGCAATTGGATAAGGAACCGCTCATTGGGCCGGGGTTTGGGACACACCAATCAATAAGTAACCAAGACTGGGTCCAATCCCACTTTACAACTGTAAGCGCGCGGCAAATAAAAGTATGTTTGTATTTAGTATATTCGTAGTACATCAATCAACGTACTTCAAAAATGAGAAAGCGAGGAATTAAGCAGTCAGTCAGTCAGATTCGGATGGCAAGTGGCTGGAGCGTTTCGGAAGAGAAATTGATTCTAAGCCTGTATCGTCAATTACTGCCAATCCCCGAGTTTTGCATTGTGGGACGCTGATGTCGTGGACACTTGGATGGGAGTTGAATAGTTTAAGGGGAGTGTCCTAAGGCTATAGTACCATGACTGTTAAGTGGGTTGCTAATAATGATTGTACTGGTGATGAGATTGAAGATGCTGGTCAATGTGAGATGAGTATTGATGTGGTCGTGTTGGTTGGCGGGGTTAGCGTCGAACTGATAAGCTATCAATAAGATAATTACGAGTGGGCCAGCACTTAAGTTGATTCTGTTTCACCTACATTTAGGGTAGTCTCTAAATTCTATTGTCATAAATAATAATTACATTAAAACAAGATCCCATTTCAAGCTACACTGTAAATAACTGCATGGTTATTGTTGCCCTATCTGTGTATGGCTGTCATCAAGGTGATGGTAGTACCTGATTAGGTATTCGATCTATGCGCTAGTGGCTAGTCTGGAAACCCAACATATTTCACATTTTATGCACACCATGAACTAAACAGCTTTCTTGTTTAAAACTTTCCATGTCTTGACGGGCAACTTGAACTTGATCCCACAGTGGAAAATCAATTCATACAGCCATTAAAGAATGAGGTGAAGGACAGCCTGCCATGCCTGTAGGAACAAAAACGTCCTTTAGGTGCCCATGCCAAATTCTATCTCCACCATCTTGCGCTACATCTTCATCGCAGTGTTATCACTGTCGTTCCTATATGCGAGCTACGGTTCGAAGTAGTCAGACTAACCCAAACTCTTCTACATAGGGCCGATATATCCACATTCAACCTCGAATCCTGACACCAATATTACCAACAACATTATTCCATCTTCCGACGTCAATAGCGATGAGCGGCCAAGTCCTTCACTTATCGATACTACAAGCAGGGGTTTGACATACAAACCTGTCATTCATTTCTCTGTCTCATTGTTATCAGCAGTCCGGACAACAATGGATGTGCTGTTGATCAGACGAGGAAGTGCAGCAGAGTTCCTTAGTAGGCTGCAGGAGTCTAGGACTTAAACATCACGAATAATAATGACAGCGCCATAGTAGTTCAGTACTTCCAGCTTCCTCTACCCCGACCGTAAGCCACCCGCGTCACGGATCACAAACCCTTAGCTCATCGATCTATAGAGACCATGACAAAGAATCTGCGGTATCAAGCAGCAGTAACCTCCCATTCCGAGCCGTGCCTCTGCCAATTTCTCCACTGTGCTGCAATATGACATCTCCCTCATGACACTTGTGCTTCTCATTTCTCGGCATTGCTGTCGTATCGACCTTGTTGGCCACGAAGAGACGGATGATAATGGATACAGGTCAGGGTGAACGAGAGCTGCGACACTGTGCCCGAACCTGGGCCAAAGCCAACCAGAGATTTGGTTATAGTGCTTAGCCGGAGTGATATGATATAGCTTTCGGAGACAGAGATTGCAACGGGCATGCTGTAGCCGTTGTCGGAATGTGGCGGTGATCTTCTTCTCGCGTTCCTTGGTGATATCTTTAGACTGGAAGAAGGCTGTGAGAAACTGAGGGGTCTTTTGTGTCTCGGGGTGATAGATATCGCATTATGGGGAGATTTGATCCGGGCTTTAGCAACCTCCAGAGCGAGTCTAGCAGTCGGTCATTCTTCCACGGTGATGCTGACAGGTCATGGTTGTTGGCAGGCGGGAAGATGAGAAAGCGAGTGCTCCCTAGCCTCGAAGATCGTCGATGTAAATTTCCCACCCCCATAATTAATTCCTCATTATCCATGGAACTTACACATTTGTCGTTAGTCTGTTGATATACTACGCCGCTATTCCAGAAGGAGGCATATGATCCTCTGGTGCACTTGAAAATATCGATGGTAATATTGGGAGCCAGCTTCTGGCAAAACATATCTACTGATGAGACTTTGACTGTGCAGTCAAGGTTTCAGGTTGCTCGATCGTTAATGGAGGGCGAAGCCTTGATCCATCTCACGATCAGAAGAAGAGGCTGGCTAGTGCAAGTCTACCACCTTTATGACCCGGCCTCAATTGAAGCGGGGGTTCGCACCAACATCAACACGGTTTTATCAATCAGATTTGTATCGGTATCATTTTTCATTGGCATGACCTTTTATCAGCTGGTTTTCTCACCAACAGGCATAACAGCACACGTTTTTCTAGAACCAGGCTGAGGACCAGGTAACTCTCGTCGCGATCCTTGAGCAGTTTCAGGTCATGGAAACTGATATCGACCAACAGATGGGAATTGGGTAGAGGCTTAAGTAAGGAGTTTGTGCTACGATCATTGGGATTATTCAACGGCTTGAAATGGCACGGGGGAGATTCAGAGCTTTTCCGTGCGCCTCGGCCAAAGTCTCCGGGTGGAGATGGATGTTGGCCGGGAGAGGACACGGGATTGGTGGTTATGATGGTGCGGGTGACAGGAGCGATGCGGGAGTGTGAAACGACAGTGATGGCCACCGAGATACTGTTGCGCTGAGGCCCAGGCAGTCTCGAGACGCTCGTCACAGCATCAATGATTCATTTGTCTGATTGCTCAACTCAATGATCTGTAGAAGCCATGGCTGAAACGCTATCTTCAGAATTGATTGTTACTACGGTTTCGTGATTATATGATGTCCGCAGCTGTGCGTCAAAAGTCGGATCATATTGATATGTTTCCGCTGCTCACTAAGGTAATCCCCACGCAAGACAGCGATGCACAAAGAGGCCAGAGTTCATTAAGTCAAGGCCTAGTTGCAGCAACACCTCCCATCTACTTACGATTTACAATAAGCCATATAATACAGAACCAAAAGAACCTCCAAGATTGAGTGATCTAAGGCCAGCTCTCTCTACATTCCCAAGCTGAATTTGACTCTCGAATAAGTCAAAACATACATTAAGGCCATTAAGACCGATAAGTAGATCTTTGCGGGCTATAGATCTAAGAAGAGCAAAACTTAAATTACTGCCAGCTCAAAAGAATGAACGTCGCGCATTAAAAGCCCAAGATTTCAGGACATATGTTCCAGGAACTCGTATGAGGTCTGACTATTGAAGAAACTACTTAAGTCCTCGTGAGCGCCGCTGATAAACGAAGGCCCTACTAAGTCAGGTATATCGATATGCCAGGCCTAAGGCGTCTTAAACCAGGCCAGGCCATCATAAGATACCTTCAGCTCGCAGAACTAAGAGAAGAATACCACCACGTCGCCATGTACCTCTCCGCCAATCGCAAACACTGCAAAGACGAAACGTACCACGTCATCATTAACAGGACGAAATTGGGGCGCCACAAATTGATAATTGCGCCGCCGATGTTGGATAGCGCTGGTATTAGGCATGAGTCGTCGGAAATTTGGAGTTGGCGAGGCGAATGGACTGTGCCTGGTCAGCAGTACCAGATCGTCAACATCGGCCAGTCGATTGTTCACTCGGTCAAGCTTTTGGCCTCGACAGGCCAACAAACCAGTGGGGTTTGGCCAATATTACCTATGTGTAGCTATTACGGCATATTAGCTCACATGAAGTTATTGGTGGTAAGATTGTTGATCTGTCGAAGAGGATAGTCTTCTGAAGTGTCCCGACTATGAGCCAGCACCTCCCGCTTCCCATACCCAAAGGTCTGCTACCGCTGCCCAATCTTCTGACCCTGTAATTAATTACTATCAGACTATCAGCACTGCATCCGCTTGGAAGGTTGCTTGCGATGTCCTTGGCGCCGTGGGCGAAGAGAAGCGCCAGTGCGAGCATGGCAGTTTTAGAACATTCACTGAAGGCGCACGGCGCCAACACTCGAGTTCTGTTCACCAACGTCAGTAATAGTTCTTTGACCGAGGTCTGGAGCAGTCCGATGATGGGGCTTGATATGGCCCCGTTATCATTAGCCGAAAGGAACTTTTGGAGAAACCTGACACGGAATCTGACGGCCACTCGAGTAGCAGCTATCAAGGGGATTCTGAGAACACCTTGCGCAGATCCCAGGTCTAGCGTACCAGCCTCAGACCACTGACGAGGCCTCGATGACAGCTCTTCAAGAACAGTTTTGAACTTGGTCTAACAAGGGTCAAATTTCTCATAGGGGTTTCTTTTTTTACACTGAAAACCTCGCTGGTTGGTTGAATATCATTGCGTGCTCGATTGATTAGAAGTTTCTTTACGCTGGACGAATTCTGCTCTGCCATCGAAATAGCAACCGGAAGGGAAGAAGATGGCAGCTCCAGGATCCAACAACACAGCTCTCCGCAAGAGTCTTACTTTGTTGAATCAGTGGAACAGGAAATCCCTTCTCGTCTCATTCGAAGAGCATGTCGGGCTGATCAACTTTAGCCAAGAGGTCTACCATGCCTGAGAGTCTGCGAGCAAGATAACGTGGGTACAGCGATAAATAAAAACATTGAGAAAAGACACGGCCTGATAAGAGAAGATCTATGGAAGCTGGCGATCCAACATAGGTTATGGCTGAAAATTTGCACTGGGGAGAAAGCGTCTCTGCCGTTTATTCTGATCTGTGACCTACGGCGCTCTGTAACGGCGAAGGAATAAGGAAATATCTTTGTTCATTGAGGGATTGGTTGATGTTGGTGATGGTTATACCAGTGACGTGTTGCGGTGAAGGAGGTGTCAGGGGAGATTGTGTGTTCTGGATGTGATATCAGGTTTGATGACTGGGAATATTGCTCATTATACTGATCGTGGACCGAGTACCGGATTGGGCCCGGTTGTCTTATTAAAATTCGTTGCTGGCAATGGGTTCTACGGCGACGGCGGATACTTGTTCTACCATCATGATCATAGGCAAGATCCACGGCTTGACAGTCGCTGAGTCCTTAATGGCCATTTAGCGAAGAGCACTAAGCTGAGTTCAGTTTAGCTCAGTATGCCACGAAACCAGCTTTGATCAAGGTGAAGCATCATCCCCAACCGAGGCATCGCAAAGCGAAAAACGAGCTGCTACCCTGGATTATTCATCTCTCTCGCGGGAAAATATTTTATTTTCCTTTATTCTCAACGACTTATTGACGTATGAATGAGGAAACCGTGGGCACAATGCGTCTACTAAAGCCTTTGGAAGCTTAAACAAAACCTCTAACATTCATTCATTGTGAAAAAAGCCCAACCCAAGGTCTAAATCTCTGCTAAGTTGTACTAAACTTGTGTAGGCCTTTTTTAATATTTAGGAAAGATGTACTAAGTTTTATTGCCTCCCCTCATGGAGGTCTCACACACCAAGAGTAGTGGCCTGGGAAATATACATGTTTATCTGACTGATTTGCCTTTGTCAAATTCTGTCTACTGATTTACCAACAGTACAAAAAGGCACAATCCTAAACGCCGCCATGTCCTATTCCTGTGACAGCTGTCTACAGTGTATGCCAAGTATGCCCCAACGCCAAGAGGGTATCATCCAACCATCCAATGTGTGCATCGCTCATCCAAGACGATTCATTCGCAAATCCAATCCAACCCCAAAAATCAAGCCGTGTCGGCTTCATTAGAGTCCAGCTCCACGATAGAGGATTTCTGGCACTTACGTTCCTCTTGAGAACGGCGTTTTGCGGGTCTCTCCTCCCCATCGTGGGATCCCTTATACTCACCGTCCTCTGCACTCTGCCTGTCTCTCGTGGCGCGATCCTTGATCCTCCAAAGACTTTTGTCCTCTTCAATCATTGACTCATCTGAGGAGCCCGGGGTCATGCAAGGACGCTTCACACCGTGCTGCGGGCTGGGACATCGGGGAGTCTCGAGGAGCTGTTCGACCTCGACGAGGGACTCATAGAGCTTGGAGTAGGGGATCTTGATAGAGGGATTCCGATATTCGCTGCAATCTTTGGTAGGGACAAAGTCGTGCAGATCAAGCTCAAGTCGGCGGTCCTCATTGGTCGGGCTACCGTCGACGGTGCGGAAAGGCTAGAACTGTCAGCTGTGATCATTGATGGACGAACAGGGACATACCTCTGACTGAACAACCTGCTCTCTCTTCATCACGAGCTGGTCACTGCCTTGTTCGGGGTAGTACCTGGGCTTCCAAACCGAAACCGTGGACCCCTCCGGTTTGTTGAGAGAAAAACAGAGAACAGCCTTGATTTTCCCCCAGCTGTAGTTGATGTATTCCCTGGCAACCTTGGAGAGTAGCTTCGCGTCTTGGCTGTATGCAACTTCAATGACAACAGTCGCGGGACCAGAACCAAAGAAGAACTGTCCATCGGGAGAGCGCTGAATCATGACGCGGTTTTCGCTTGGGTCATCGATGTCGTACAGAAAAATGTTGGAGGTCACGCCCTTGTGGATCTTGGCTGTCAATGGGAGCAGGTCTGCATTGTCGCGACCAAGCTCTGACAATCCAAGCATTATAGCGTTGGAAATGCGCTCGGCAAACAGGTCATGGATTCTTGAAGGCATACGAATGACGAAACGGCCACGGCGAGCGTCGTAGTCGAAACGGTGGAAGGTCGCCTCTAGCTCGGGGAGGAGGCGGGTGTAGTCTTGGTTGCTGAGGGGGAGGCTCGTCAGCTTTGAGACGTCGCCCCGTGTCTCACAGTCTCGCTTGGCTTCGATGAGACTTTGGGGGAGCTCATCGGCGGCGGTAGATGCTCGTCTGCGACCGCTAGAGGATGGCGGCGAAGGCAGCTGGGGAGACTTGCGCTCGGCCGGGGTGACCTTTCGCTGGGGCTTGACGGGGTGCGAAAAAGGAGCGCCTGGTGAGTCTGGTGGTGGTGAGTCTTGGTGCGTAGTCTCCATGCTTGGAGCGCGCGCGCGCGTCGGTGGTGATCGGTTCTTGTTGGTGCTGATGCTGGTGTTGATGTTTTGTTTTGGTTTGGATTGAATGACGATGACGCAGTAGCTGAGAAGTGGGGACCTGATTGCTTATCGCTTATCTTATCAGTGCGACGACCGCGTTGGTCAGCGCCACAGCGCCACAACCCTAGCCACAGGGTCACTCGCCAACCGCAACCTCGTCAAAACTGATCAAAACATATCATAGCTCCCCGATATCATCAATGCCTACCTAATCTTAGCAGAGCTGTTCTCATATCATCACAAGCCTCAGTAAACTTGAAAACAATTTTCCTTCTTCGCCGACAATTTAATACACCAGAGCTCAAGCTATCGAATGTCAAAGACAGTCGCAGAATTAACCATGCTTCCAGTAGGGTTAGGATGAGAACACCCAGCTGTCGGAAGTGAAGCCCAAGCAAAGAAACTTCAGGGATGTAGTCCGCCTGGCTTCAATCTTGATCTTGGTAGTAAATTGGAGTAGGACGGGGTCCACATCTCTGCTTGACAGCCGAATATCTGCCATAAAGGCTACGACCGGCATGGAAAGGGTTGCCTTTCCCACATCAATTAACAGTACCCTTAAAGACGATCTTCAAGCACCCTGGGTAAAGATAAGCTAAGCGATTGAGGACAGGTACTCATCAAGCTTCTTCTTCCCATTCTTTGCGCCTTTGGTGCCGTGGCTCTCCCCTTACTGCTCAACTCTGATATGCTCTATGATTTGCATTGCCACCTTTATCCTTCCGAGCCCGGTTCATCTCTCAGAGATAATGGAAGTGCGCTCCACCGAGAAGTTACACTGATTCTGTCTCAGTCATCTTCAGCGATCTAACAATTGATGCACCGGTTAATCCAGGTCACGCGATCTTCCAGTTACGATAGCCTCCACTATACACACTTCCAAGTAACAACTACCAAATGGCTGCCACTAACGAAAGAAGAAAGAAGGGAGGGCTGTATCGAGAGCAACTTGGAAAGCAGCTCAAGAAGCTTGCTGTCAATGTGAACAAGAAGAGCGCAAAGAATGTGAGCCGATCTATCTAGGATGGAGCGAGTTGTCGACCCTTCAAGTTGAATGAAGAGCTATGCCTGGGGGGCGTTTCCCTCAGGTAAGTCTTGGTGCTATCTTTTAAGAGATGCCAAGCTGGCGAAAATCTAACTCACCTTGCCACTTGCCCTTGAGGCATCAGCTTTGAGACAGATCATGGAAGGCTACAAACATTTCCAATCAATGGGTCCATCTTCCTTCACCACAGACTGTTAAGGTCGTTCCGTGACCATCTATGACTCCGTCGCCTTGATCTCGATTTGGAAACCTAGACAACTGGGAGCAAACACGTCAACGAAGCAAGGCATTATTGCCTCATTGGTGAAGCGGTGAGTCTTAGTATGCAAAGCCATAAACAAAATGTCATTGTATACTTCAATGACTCGCTTGAGGATAGGATCCATTACCATAAAACATGACAAGATTATATTTACAAGTAGGCAACCATTCTGAAACATTTTCCGGTGTAGTAGTGATAAAAGAATCTTGACTGATGAGGATCTCGTATGGCGTGTAAGCCTTCGGTGAGTAAGGTATAATTATAAAGGGTTTACCAAGGCCTGGTCCTCCTCCTCTCTGAAGCTACAAGCTTTCGCCTTGCATATCAATACGAGCTGCCTTTTGCCACATCCCTACATTACAAACGTATATTAATTACGTCATAATACTACATTGGCACTTCCAATAGCCTATGTGTAGGGCCCTTAAAGCGTGTAATAGGATTTTCTGGTTTCAACAACAATCAAAGGAATGATATACTACATATGACTATGAGAAGTCCTTGAATCCTGATATTGTGACCAATGGCGCAGTCCTGCGATCCAGTACTTAACACCTTCTGGTTTTGCGCTAGCATTGAGGTTTGCCACCTGTATCATGTAATCAGTTATCAGCTTCATCTGGCCTTAACTACAGAGGGTATCGCAAATAGATAAGAGGATTATCTGAGTTGCATGCCTGCCGGTCATCTCAAATTTTGCAATGTCATTTATAGCTTCTTTCCAATAAAGAAATGCGCAGTCATTATCAAACTCAACGTAATGTATCTTTGCTATAGTGATATGTAAACGCAACCTTTTGAGTTTCAACAGGTCGGGACGAGACTCAAGTTCCAAGCAGATGCTTTTAGCTTCTTTATAGCGTGCTTAGGCAAATAAGGCTTCAGTAAGAGATATTTGCAATAGAGATTTGCCTGTAGAGATGCCACTTTCGTCTCGACGGGTGATTTCTGCGCGAAGGTGGCATTCACCAGACGCAGGCTCATCAAGCTCTCGCAGCGTATCTGCAAGGTCGCAAATAAGCTCATGAAAGTCTTCATAAAAGGTGAGATCATTTTCCTTCATTACTACTGCCTGTGCCCTCTCAAGATGCGTCAGCGATTCCCAGAATAAACCTTGGTACCGCAGAATCCTTCCAAGCATCATGTTCTTCCGAAACTTGACGACACATTCAAGTGGTGATGGGATTCTGCGGAGGGGGCTCCAATCTTCCAGTAGTCTCTTGGCAGTGGACAGGTCTTCAGTCTGGATGCAGTTCAAAGAACGTTGAATAGATGCTTGGCCAGCTGCGGAATGCATCCTGATATCTGTGGTCATCGATCTTGTGTCCTGGCCTATATCGTCAAGGCAGCTATTAGCCTCATTTATGGTTCCAGAAATTCGATTTAGAAGAGATCGTGATTACGCGATTAAAGAGTGAATGTACTGGTCCTCCAGGCCATGCGCCGCATGTTCTGCTTGGTCCACCATGAAACGTTTCTACGCCATGTTGGTAAATCGAGATGCCTCCAGGAGCGTAAGAATAAGGTCAGCTCTGACGCCAGCAGATAGGTATATAGAGTGTTCATAAAATGTCTGTAGAGTGTATCTGAAATGCGGTAGGAATAGATTTGTGGTGGGAGTCCTGCAACTACCATTAGGCTGTAAAGGTAAATCTGTTGCTGGCTTAACTTACGCAAGCTCGATATATTTCCAGGGGATTTCTCAATATATAACAATCAAAGCTTAGGACCTATAGAATAAGAGGTTCTCTGGTAATAACTTCTGGCGAATATAACTCGTAACGGTTTCATCTAACTTATATGTCTCATTAATGTTCTTCAAAACAGCTGATAATAGTTCCAGCTCATGAAAGGCATCGCTTAATCGCGAGCTGCTGGAGAGCAAGCTATACAACTCTGGGGCAAGACCAGCAGCAACAGCATCTACCTCTTCTATTTCGCTACGCATATTCTAGCGTCTCTGAGGTGAAGCTCCACGCGAGATAAGATCCAATGCCAGTTTCTCAGGCGCCGCAAGAACAGATAACAATGCCAATAAGATGCTGGAATCTTCTGAATAGCCACTGCTTGATCCAGGGAAAGACTCAGATACAGCTGCTATAGAAGGAGCCTTCCACGTGGACCCTGCTTGTGCAGCGGTATGAAAAGGTCTACAGGTAGATGCGGTGCCAGGCCTGGGGCTGATATCGCTAAATTTAGGCATGTTCGCCATGGAAGGCAGAGAATCCGATTGCGAGGTGAGCCCAGGTGTCTCGAAGGAGTGGTTCACTAAGAACAGTTAGCACCGA
>JAADJF010000548.1:0-14526 GCA_012932015.1 Fusarium acutatum
GTTTAATATCAGTAGAGAGGAAAGTATTTAATATTAGATTTAATGAAATGTAATATAATATACTCCTAACATTAAGTGTCTGCTTATATATATCTGTAGCTATATCCTAGATCTTAACTGTGTTATTACTTAAGCTAGATGTAAGATGTTAGCTATCTACTGAGAACACTATTAATATTACTGAACTGCTATAGCTCCTAAGTGTCTATAAGTAAGTGTTTCAATTTGCCTTTATTCTTAGCTTTAATACCATCCAATCTAGCTCCTCCTTCTTAAGGGGCGCTTTAGTGAGACTATATTTAGGACTGAATAGAAGTGCGGATGTATAAGCCTTTAATAGAGCAATCTTAATAGCGTGAGTATGAAAAAGAATACATTAATGCAATCTAAAAGTAGTTCTATCAGTTGTTACGCCTCTATATTTCTCTATAGACCTATTAGAACACTTATAATATATATATATAAAGTAACTCACTACTAAAGCCTCAAGCTTATGTACTGTATTCACACCCTCTGACATGCCCTAAAGAAGATTAAGGCATTCTAGCCACTGCAGGCACTTCTCCTGGATAAATATATAAATATTTCCGTTATCCTATAGAGCATTACTGACTTCTATAGAATCTGAGTTGTGGAGATAGTTAACTCAATAAACACGAATATCGAACTGAGCACAATAGGTCAAGATCAGGTGGACAGACCTAATTGGTAGGAAGTCCTAGAGCGGTTAGGTTATAGATGTCTTATTGAAGAGTTTCTAACAGAACTCCTAGTGACTTTGGGAAGAGGGTATAGTGTAGATATATAATGCTAAAAGGTAGGATTTATTTTAATGCGTTCCTAAGTATGAAATGTTTAGCTGATTGATGCATAAAGTAGATGACATCTTTTCGAAGAGTTAGAAAAGAACTATAGGTGCTGATGATTTCTTCCAACTCATCCTGGTCAAGATTGTCAAGCGACTCAGCAAGAGCCTTCAGCTCGTTTAAGTTGATGGGTCGGTATACAACTGAAGCAACAGTGAGGATATTCTTTGACTCTCTCTTTCTTGGACGAAGGAAGATTGGGAGTAAGCCAGTATGGTGCCTAAGAGTGTTCCCACCCTAATGAGATTGCAAAGATATGTATACATGCGGTGTAGTTCAACAGTGGTGCAAGGAACGCTGCCTAGCAGTGTCTGTAGAAGAGTGATTGCACAACGATGTTCTGCCGTCAGTGGCGCAGCTGCGTAAGATACGTAGGCCCAATTTCAATGCTTCTATGTAACCCGGGATCCGAAAGTTAGGAGCATGTGGTCAGGTAGTCATGCAATAACTCCCAAAGCAATGTAGAAGGTGCTTCTTCGAGAGTACACCTTCAACTCCAGTCAAAGACTCACTCATGGCCAGTCTTTTCCCTTTTTAAATGCTTTGACTTCCTGACAGATCCCGGATACCCCGACAAGGGAATTTGTATTCTTTTCATATTGTAATCGCTACTGCATTCTTTTGTGTAATTTTAGAGATCAGGTGCATAGTAGTAGTTCGTGAGGTGCGATGTTATTCTACACCTTGTATATGTCACCAAATCGGACCTCACATACAATATCACGTTTTACACTCCATCATCACTTCTTTCAAGAGTTCAGCTTTACAGACCACATAGAACACACTTAATTATAAAAGTTATAATCATAAAGCACAAATATACCTGGTTTCGCTCCGAGACGCTGTGCCTCTCGACCACGGCTTTTTCTCGCCCGCGACGCCGTTTTCCCCACTAAAGATCGCATTCAGGTTACTTACCAGACGCACCAATAGATCTTGGGTCTATTGAAGTCAAGTGCCAACTCTCACTCCTGAGTTTGGTGTAGCAGATAATGTTCTCTTTGTCGTTGTCCGTTGCTTTGAAGCCCAGGCCAGGATCTACTACTGGCTGAGGCCTAGCGTTCGTCGCGTTATATTTCTTGAGTAGGTAAAAGAAGAAAAAGAATCAGAATAGAAACCTTCTCGTTGAGAGGTTGAAGAGGTGAGGTCGTCGAGAGAATTTAGATTTGTAGGTCATGCTGATGGTGATAGGACAGAGGTCACTTGGGGTCTACAACAACTGACAACATTCATTTAACGCATATTAACCCCAAAGAGCACTCAGAGTTAAGGCATAATTTATCTGTTTTTTCTTATTCTAATGAAGCTACCTGCAGCGGTTCTAGGAGCTGCATCATCCCTCAACACTTTGAGCAAGAGGGCAGAGATCCTGCATCACAGCAGCCTGGCTCTTAGGGTTAACGTTAATGGAACATTCACTGAGACGGCTTATTAGGCCAGCCTGATTTTAGTGGCAATACTTCTCAGTAAATACATGATGCTTTGCTACTTATTCAGACATTCTAGCAGTTGATATAAAAGGTTCATTTTCAGAATTAATTTAGGGCTTTATAAGTCTTCCCACACATGTTACATGAATCCTCCTACCATAACGTCAACTTTCATTCGAATTGCAAACTGTCTACTGACAGATGCTTCAGCTAATCGGTAGCACATCGTTCGTTGACCGCGAACAACGGTTGTCCTCAGGACCGCCATTCGTCAAAACTGTCGAAGGCTGTAGGTTCAAGCCCTGCACTGGGGGATTCTCTTTTTGCAGTTCTGGGAAACATCGTGCCGCACCACGATTGCGCAGTGTCTATAAACCCAACAGCTGCTACAAATGCGGGTATCATGTACATAATGCTAGCGAACTTCCGTTTTCAAGGCGAAAAGCCCCCAGTCCAATTCCTTTAATTCTTTCTTAGGGAGACCTATTTTCTCATCTATCTAGCCATTCAGCTCATCACTTAACTCAAATGCTACTTAACCGGAAGAACATCCCGCTTCAATTACCAATAAATGGCGTTCTGCTATTTGGAGCTTTACTGAGAACAAATCATTTATATACTTCTTTCTAGTCTGCCTTAGCTTTCCTTAACAGCTTTTTTAATACCTCTGCGGATAAATAGCAAAACCGTCTAAGTACAAGACTAAGCTCTGCTTCTTTATTATTAACTAGCATAGGAAAGCCTTAATTAATCAGCCAGCTGACTTTTTAGGCTATATAAACTGACCAGGCTGACAGACTCATAGTCTTCGTACCTATGACCAATGATATGCCAGTACGTTGTCTTGGTGCACTTTCCAAGGTCCTTTGAACCTTATTGCCTGGGTGTAAACCATATAAAGGAGGCATAAATCTCGCCCAGGGCCTAGATTGTCAGCCCACTCAAGAGCCAAGGACCATATGACCTGCCTGGCCTGCTTTAAATCTTTTTCAAAATATGTATACCTCCACCGTCAATGCATTTGAGCGTTAGTGGCAGGATGGCGGTGAATAGGAATTAAGGTTTAGGGTATGCACAAAGGGAGGCCTAAGCGGCTGAGAGAGTGGGGGTAACTTCAAGGCTGACTACATATGCAGGAACATCAATGTAATCCCCAAGTTTAAGTGGCGCTAAGTTAGCGTGCATGTTGACAGCCCAAGTTCAATGCGTGGAATGTCCTTCCTATGTATTTGTTGTCGAGACTCATCTTCACAGCACTTACTTCGGAACGGGGCTCATTGACCTCCGTTTTTTAACGGTGTGTTTAGCTATGACAAGCCACTGAGGGCGCTGGCTAAACCGACCTGACCTTAGAACTATATCCGTTATAAGAAGCCGAACGGTTGTGGATCTCCGTTTCTGGTTCTTAAGGCTGGAACTTAGAGGCCATTTGAAGAACTTAGCAGCCGTTGGAAGTGTGAACCCTTCATTTTCGCCATGTGATCCTCATTAGATTAGTCGGGTCGAGCTACCACCTGCAGAAGTTCTTGGCATTCAGCCCAATAGTATACCAAAATATTAGGTCCGCTGGATAGTGAGTTGATCTTAATAGAGAATGAGAAAAGTATAAGAAGGCTGTTATAGACCTCTTTACCCCTCCGTTATCCACAACACATTTTACAATAAAGATCTATTCCATATCTTAAAGAAATTTTACTTTTATTATACTCTTAGCAACCATCATCCTACAGTATGAAGCTTACCACAGCTCTTTTCGGTCTTACTGGACTTGTTGGTTTAGCCCTTAGCCAGGCGATCATCAAGAACAGTGGGGTCGACTCTGCAGCTGTTGTTCCGGACAGCTACATCGTCATGTACAAGCCCAATATGAAGTCTGGCAGCAAACAGAAGCACGAACATACCATCACTTCCAAGGCCAAGACTAAGGGCAAGGAGGGTGTTATTGAGAATATTAACTTTGGTGATTTCCAAGGCTACATTGCTGAGATTCCAGCCTCAGAGCTCAAAGATGTCATCAACTCTGATCTAGTAAGCGCTTCTAACCTTGAGTTCTAATGAGATAGATACTAACTCTAGTGACTAGGTCGCTTATATTGAGAAGGATACTGTGGTTAATATCACTGCCGCTGCTACCTTTCCCTTTGGCCCCCTAACCAAGCGCGCATACACCAACCAGCAACGAGCCCCTTGGGGTCTCGCTCGCATCTCACATGCACCTAATCCCAATTCCCCTGGCTTCGACTCAAGCTACTACTATGACACCACTGCTGGCGCCGGCACAAATGTATATATAATCGACACAGGCATTCGAATCACCCACAAGGAGTTCTCAGATGGCCGCGCCACCTGGGGTGCCAACTTTATCAGCGGCTCTCCCAATACGGACGAATATGGCCATGGCACTCACGTTGCCGGTACTATCGGCGGTAAAACCTACGGCGTGGCCAAGTCCTGTCAAATGCTTGCAGTTAAGGTGCTCGATAAGACCGGCTCTGGCACTATGGCTGGTGTAATCCAAGGCCTGCAGTGGACTGTCAAAAACGCCAAGGCCCGTGGTGTCACCAAAAAGGCTGTCATTAATATGTCCCTCGGGGGCTACTATACTGCTGCTGTTAATGATGCTGTCAAGGCTGCTACTGATGCTGGTCTCACTGTTGTTGTTGCTGCTGGCAATTCAGATGACGATGCCTCATATTACTCACCCGCTTCTGCTCCATCCGCTATTACTGTCGGTGCTGTTGAAGCTTCTAACTACCGTACTGAGTGGTCTAATTATGGCTCCTTAGTTGATATCTTTGCACCTGGTAGTGGTGTTCTCAGTTCGTGGCATCTTAGCGACTCTGGCAGCAGGTACCTTTCTGGCACGAGCATGGCTGCGCCCCATGTGGCTGGTCTTGCTGCATATTTTATCTCGAAGGAAGGCATCCGAGGTTCAGCTGCTGTCACTCAACGTATCCTCAGCGCTGCTATTCCTAATGTTGTGTCTGGCCCCAATGGCAGTAATAATCGCCTTGCCTATAATGCGGGTGGTGCATAATCTATAGGCAACATACTCAAGAATAGGGTTCCATATAGCAGTTCAAGCCAAGGCTGCGGCGAGATACTTAATAGTTGAATACAGCTGTTTGGAAACACAATAGTTGTGCAGGTGCGAACGAGAACTTCAATAACGTGCTCTGTAAGGAAGTATGCCTGGCAAGAACAATCCAGAGATTATAGATTCATGTTGACACTACTGAGAGCGTACCTTTTGCTTACTCTGGTTGTCTTGTTTCGTAGCAAGTTTGTATCGTCCTCGTCAACAGGGCTACGCCCACAACACTTGGCTCATCTATCCTCAAAGTCAGACTGCCTAGCCTGTTGGGGCTGTTAGCAGGGGCAGCTAAGAGTAGGAGCCCCAGAAAGGAGCCCTCTTATGAAGGTTAGTGGCAATGAGGAAAAGAAGAAGATGAAGAGGCCAGATGTGTGGATTCAGACCTATCACGGATGCCGTATTTGTGATGTTGCGATTTGTGATATGAAGCACTGTTGGGACTTCTATCACCACCTAATTTAGCAGAGGATCCCTTTTTTGGCGCCTTTTTGATTGGATTGAAACCCTCGTCGTGACCTGGCTGGAGATGTTTGCGCCCTCAGGAGATAGGGACTTCCCTCCGGACGAGAAAAAATCCATCAACCATCCGTAATCACTGGGAAATCCCTTAGTACATATACATACTGTTTCTTTCTATACATACGTACGTACAACGCAGTTGTACATACTGTACAATATCATTAGATTTCTTATCAGACAAAATACGGATGCGAGGCAGCTGCATAACGCCTTAAAAAAAAGGCGAAGATATATCTAGTATTTCAGATTAGAACAAACCACTCGCTGTCCGCATCCGATCCTGGATTCCCGAGCTCCTTGTCCATTATACCATCCACATAAGCGGGACCAACATATCTAAAACCACCAGAGAACCGCCGGATAACCCCCGCAACAGCGCAGCCTTCGAACAAGACCACTATGTCACCACCGGTCAGAGTGTGTGTCCCCATGCCCACGTAACCGCTCTCCGTCCGAAACATTGTCTGCCAGATCGAGCCGAAGATTCGCGTAATGGCAAGGTTGCATCCCGCCATGAGACCAAGGAACTCTTCCTGCTGACTGCTGAGAGAGCCGTTAGGCAGCCTTGCTAATGTAGTAAAACGCGTGCGGTTTTCCGATGCAGACATGGCAACCAGAACAGCTAGATACTGTACCATATCTTCAAATGGCACCGGGGGAAATTTGTCCGAGACATTATTTGAAAGAACTCGCGTCATATACTCTATAGCTGCCTCACGGCTGGAACAATTGGGAAGGCCCTGGAGAACCGCAAGCCAGCTGCCGATACAATCGATGAGGCTGTCAGCGTACTGCATTGTATTCGTGTCTGAGCCCCCGAGAAGGGAGGTGTAGGAGTCCGTCTTCCAAGGCTTTCCAACAGCGTATATCGTGTCAAGGCGGCGGCCTCTCACCGTGAGTCCCATATCACCTGGCCCAAGACGGTATTGACACTGGTTCGAGTCCGAGGTTTTCAAACTTTCCCTCGTCCCCACAGAACAAATTGTAGGTGGGCTCGACAGGGACCATTTGCTCATGCAGCCCGAGAAGTTGGGTACCCATGATGGGAGCCCATCGGCCCAGGCAGAAGTCTCTGTAGCCACTGACAAGAGTTCAAGACTTTGGTCGTAAAGCAGAATAGCCTTGGCTGCTTCAGTGTAGACAACGGCTAGCGACTTTTGGTAGTCTGGTGCTGGCAACTCGTAGCCGAGCCTCTTGCATATACCGTACATCCCGAAGACCTTATCCTCTGGCCTCGTAGCCTCAAGGATCATGCCTGGTACCACCAGCAGGCTTAAAAGGGAAGTGAGTTTCTCTGCAGGATCATGCTCTTCCCTCCAGCTGATCAATTCCTTGACGCGGCTATGAAATTCGAGATATGATCGCCAGTGCCGTGCCGAAGGGTTAATGTCGAGTTTCGAGTAGGGAATCTTAGTGAAGTCGGCGCCCAGCACAATCAGCTCAAATCGTATGAGATGAGTGCCACAGTAGAACACAACCTGTTTTGCGAGCGCAACCTCTTGCACAACCTGGACGGGATGCTGTTAGTCGGCAGGTCCTGTTAGAAGATCATCTTGAGTCTACTTACCCAAGTGCGCCTGAACCACTGCAGGCGAAAGACACCATGTAGTTTACCATATGGAAATTCAGGAGTCGCCACTGTCAACTCTGATTTAGTCACTAACCTCGAACAAGGTCTAAGGTACTTACTCAACGCATCATCAGCCAGCCTGTCGTACTTCTTTCTGAATACCTCCCCGACACTTGCTCCAATCATAGCCAGTGATAGACTTTTCAGAGACATGCAAGCTGCATCGGAGGCTGCATCACCCTCGCCTAAGTGCACATTTACCTGGGTAGCGTTCTTATAAATCTGATCCATCATCGCTACCTGCGAGCCCCGCTCCTTGAGTGCGTCGGGAGTATCAGACTGGTTGATACAGATTGAGTCAACCCATATACGCCTTCCAAGCTTGCCACGCAGCATGCGACGCAGTGCAGAGGCGCAGTTGGCTGTAATTTTAAGCGGCTGGCCGTCGATGATAATTTCCTCGGAGAGCGTCGAGTCACCCCAGCAATATGATAGCGCAAAATACTCCGGGGGGTTGTGGATAGAGGCTTCAATAAGAGACCCACGCAGCTGAATTTGGTTGTGGTCCCCGTTGGCATCTCTAAATCTGTTTTGCAGGCGAAGGATCCGGAAGTTGGATGCGTCTTTGAGCGTTGTGTACTCGAAAGGACCGCCACTACTCTCGCCAATATCTGGCGTCTTGGAGTGCACAACCAGGCGCCTGAGCCGGTTCATGACGAGGCTACTTCTTATCAGACACCAAGATGAAAGGGGCAACTGATAGTTGCAGTTGGAGAGAGAGGCGGGGAGCAAAAACTTCGAAGTCGTTCGGGATGATTGATGACCCATGCTGATTTACCCCACCCACGGTCACACGTTAACTGATGGCGCGGGGGTCTAGCGTGACGGTCAAGGTTCCCAACATAGTAAACCGTAACTTGATTGGTTTATGTTGGCAGTTGTGACGGGGCGCAACGTACTGTTTGAGAAATAGCATCCAGAACTGAGGATTCCCCCCTAATCAAGCATGTAGACTAGTGTCGCACTGAGCGTGCTCAAAGGGTTACAGTGAATATGATGAGCAGCAGCAAATGTGTTGATTGGTGTCTTGAATTATCTCTTGTGTGGGGTGTTCCATCCCGCAGAGTTACTTAAAGCATATAGCTAGATTACTAATGCCTACCCTGCGACTACCCCAGATTTTACTCTATATCAGATGAGATCTATATGTCATCTTAATCAATATCCTCTCCTGAAACGTATTCTGGATCAATCCGCGATGAAATATCAATCAAACCTATTTTTTCACGAAGTAAGAATGCTTTTCTGCTGAAAGGGGTTTTGTGAAGCCATCTGCAGGCATATCTGTTATTGAAACTCATTGAAATGTAATTTTACTTTCTTTATGGATTTGCCTTAAGCAAAAGTTGTGGACATGAATGTGTTTTAACTTTGATGTTAGTTGTAGTCTCTCTTTCTGGACCAGTCCTCCTGTTTGTTGATTGTCACAGAGGATGCGTGGTTGGTGTTGTGGACCGAACTGTATCTGTTCGAACAGTCGGCATAGAGCTACAGTCTCTCTCGCTATGTGAGACAGCGATAACAGTTCCGCTTCCCTCGTTAACGTGGTTACGGTCTTCTACTCGAGGACTGCCACATGATCGCCCCGTCAAACAACTTCCTGAAATAGCCCTAAGTGGATTTTTGAGTCTCTAGATCATCCGCGAACGATACGTCGCTTGACTGCTGTTTACTTCATCATCGCCTGGCTCTACCACTGTAGCATTATCTATAGAGCCTGAGAACTCGATCATATAGTATTGTGTGGTCTGGAGATATGAGAGAACTCGGTTTGCAAACTGCAGGTGTTCAGGTCACGGGTTCATTGCAAGCTGGCTTAACTGGCTAGCTACTTAGGAGATGTCCGGTCTTGATACTACTGCTGCGTACAGAATTGACCCTACCTTTTCTTGTATCTCTGTGATCTGTTGTATAGTAGCCTGTCCTTCGAAAGACTGGGGACGATAGGATGAAGTGAGAGGCCTTGCCATTCTCATTGACTGATCGATCCCGAACTTAACGCCAAGTTTGTTGATATATCCATCTTAGCAGATCTAAAGCTTTGTGGCATTGATGTTTTAGAGAATTCTGATGTTGATGAAGGAGATTGCTTCGCCTAAATCTTTGATCTTGTATTTGCTGTGTGCTGCTGCTTTGAATTTGTTGACTCGTTGGATGTATTCAGGTTGCGCAATGATGAGAAGATTATCTACATATAGAAAAAGAATGAGTTGAGTCTCATTGTTAATGAGAATATAGGGCTCATCTGGGCAATATTGAAATCCCAGATCTTTAAGAAACGATGCAAACTCATTGAACCAGAGCTTTGGTGACTTACGCAGACCGTAGAGCGCTTTAAGCAGTCCCTAGACCTTTCCTGATTGACCATATCCCGGTAGGCAAGTGATGTAGACCTCCTCGTAGACGAGAGCCATCAGAATCCGGAAGATTCAATAAGCACCGGTTGCTGCCTAGATATCTTCACCAGAGTGGTATTAGAGACCACCTCTGACACAAACGCGAGCTTTGTGACGAATGAGGTAACCTGCATCGTTCAGTTTGTAGGGTTAGGGTTAAATTGTTTACTAAAATGGCTTAGTAGGGTTAATCGATTTGGCTTTCATGGCTTTAGCTTACTCTAAGTTGTAAATGTCGCTGTGGGATTCTTCGCCTGTTACTCATCTCCTTATTCCCACTCAGTATTTAATAAAGCCTTACTATTTAGACTGACTGACTCCTTCCTTATGAGCCAACTGATCATTAGTCCACTTTGTAGCAGTAACCTCTGTAACAGCCGCCTTGTGTCTCTTGTTGGTAATTATGTCTTCCCTCCAAAGCCATCCCAATCCGGCTGCCGCCCCAGGTCCGAACATGACAACTGTGCAGGCAGCATACGTAATAATTTTGAGCCAGTTTGTCTGGAGCATCCCAGCGTGCTTCATATCCCAGAAGAGGTAGCCCAGCCAGATGAACGTGGCTGTAAACAAGAATGCCTCGTCGAATTTCAAGAACTCTCGCATAAAAGCTGTCAAATCGGGGGTGGCAAGAGGCAAAATCCTTGGGAAGAAAATAGCCGCTCCACCGGATGGGGCGGTAGACCACGCCCAGATCCAGACATATGCGGAGAGGCCAACTAATGCGCCGATGGTGAAGCGAATTACTGGTAAGTCACGCTTTGGGGCGTTGATCCTGTCATGCATTATTGTATCAGAAAAGGCGTTAGAAAGGATAAAAGTCGTGATGGCAATCCAGAGAGGAAACATTTGCCAGACGAACAGCCACGATTGGCGACCAAGTGGTGTTGGCCAAAACATCATCGCGTAAAACGGAATGTAGTAGGTGAGAATCATTACAGGCAGGATACACAGGGTGTGGTTCATCTTGGTGAGCCTCATGTCAGTCGCTTTGAAGTTTTCAATAGGCGAGCTGACATAATGCAAAATGTAATACAGGGGGCTTAGAACACCGATTCCGCGGACTTGGCCCAGTAGGGTAAACAGAGATGGTCTGCAGAAGAGTTAGCCACGGTTCAGAATTTGTAGGAGAAGCATACAATTGAGCCGGAGTTAAAGCATTATTACGGCGGTTTGACTCGATAGCCCAAATGGAGATAATGATCCCATAGTCAGTTAGAAAAGACACAAGCTGCTTTTGAGCTACTGCATCATGTCCCGATAAGATTGGCATGAAGAACATGTTGATTGGTACCCATCTAGTGAATATGCTTGATTAGCAAAGTCAGTCGAATAGGAGACTTGGACAAAACCTACAAAGTGTCGAGCCAGTTGATGTTATAAAATGTCTGTTGGATGGGAACCGGATCGGTATCTGCCGATACCTTGCCAGTCTCAAGCATCTGCAATAGCCACGGAACTGATTCGTTGACATCCAATACCCTTCTGGCAAGATAAAAGAGGCCAAGCATGGGCAATGCTACTAGGGCCCTCTTAATCTTGCTTTCCTTCTTATCCTCACCCTGGGTTGGATTGAAGGGCATAGTTCCACCTAGAGACGCTCTTGGCGGAGGAAGATATTCCAGCATAGGAGCACCGATGAACATGTTGCTCGCCATGTCCTGTAGGAAATCGCCCAATCTAGGCAACAAGAGCCGAAAAAAGACACGTTCGAGCGTTCCTTGAAGAGCTTGCAAACGTGTAAGTTTACCAGAAATATCAACGATAGACGCGGCCCTCCTCTCTCGGCTGTTCTGATATCCATTAAGGCATTTTTTAACCTCATTCTCTGGTGGAGATCCTTCACCCTGTTTGTCAATCATGGCTTTGATTGAATTAGCCAACGCCGCCGCACTTTCGATTGCAGCATTTCCCCCAGCTGCTATATTGGGAGTCATCTTGTGAATACTATCACCCAGGCAGGCGATTCGTCCACAAGTCCAGATTTTGAACTTTGCTTCTTCCAAGGCAACAAGCCGGAATGAGATAGTCTTCTCCCACAAGTCTGAAAACTTGAGGTCAGGTCGAATATACATATCTCTATGTTGAATGGCGAATTTTTCCGCCTCTGTCTGGCTGTAATGTGGGATGTCTCCGATTTGGTACACCGCTTTCAGTCTCTCGAAGACGAAGTAGTAGACTCTTCCGTTCTTGCCGGCAATCGTGAGAGTACTTCTGCCGTTATGGTATCCAATATCAAAGTCTCCTGCCTCGAGTAGGTGGACACCGGACGCGATGCCGAAGAGGCACCGGTACTCAGCGGACATATCTGTGGAGCGTCAGAATCTAGTCTAAATTCGAGAAAACAGACTGGTCTCTTAAAGGCACAGAATGCAGACAGCCCAAGCCAAACTTACCGTTCTCGTCATGCCTCACAAGCTCTGGCTGTATCGGTTTAGCCAGCTTCCACAACTCCTCTCGGGTCCTGCTCCTGACGCCGTCTGCGCCGGCGAGAATGTCTCCCCTAAACGAAGAATTATCATCACATCTTACAATTACTCCATGTGATTGATGCTCAATATCCACGATATTCTTGTTCAGCAAGACTTTTTCCTTGTCCTGGATGTTCTCAAATAGGGTTTGGAGAAGTATTTGACGATCTCCCCATAAGAAGTCATAACCCGTCCTGCAGCAGCACGATTAAACTAAGTAGCTCTGAGGAATCACTTAATTACTCACCTCGCCAATCCGAGCCTACTCACATCAGATCGCGGGCAGACTAAGCGCCCTTGATCGTCACGATCTGCCATCCATATAATCGGCTCCTATGCTATGTTAAAATAGAAAACACAAACATCCCCTGTCATTTGCGTACCGTCCTTTTGAATAGCGTACTATAAATTCCGAGTTGATCGAGGATCTTGATTACTCGGGTTAGGTTCAGACACATTGACACCTACATCGCGGAACATTGGAGAAGGGGAGCTTACGCGACAGCCGTTTGGACCTATGCCAATAGACGCACCGACTTGAGGAGCAATCGTATCTCGGCGCTCTAGTAATACATAATCGATCCCAGCTTTCTATTATATTATCAGTAATTTTCCTCTCAATATCCCAGTGTATCAATCATACCTCAAGCGCATTGGCAAGTGTAAGACCAGCGACACCGCCTCCAGTGACAATAACCCGGAAACCCGTTTGATCAGACATAGTCAAGATATGAGCCAGATAAGCAACCTGAGTCAAGTAACTGTGATGGTGGATGAGCAGGCTATTGAGGATGGATTGTATGATTTTATATACGATGCTGCGCGCAATTCTTCACGCATTGTGGTATAATGCCTAATATGTGAGCTAGATGCGTTGTTTGCAGCTGACTTGTGGCTGAAAGCTTATCTCCACCTAGCATAACTTAGGTGTATTGCTACGTGAGAAAGAGAGTTTGTAGTGGCTAACTGCCTCAGGCCGGCAAAACTTTATTATAAGAGATATTGACAACTCGATTCACATGCTCGTAATTCGAATTGGGTATGGGGGCGGCGCAAATCGTATGCTCAAGGTAGAATGGCTTGTTACCATATTGCAGCAGCGCCCTGATTCCTTTGTCTTCGCTGTTGCATAATAGTAACGAGGTAAGACGCGCGGTCAGTGTCAGCTCTCAGCCAGATTCAACTCTAAATAACACTTCTCAAAACACACTTCAGGCAATATCCCAACTACCTACACAGTAGCCCAAGATAAGCTTTTCAGCTTATCATCTGATCAGGTCTCAAGCAGACAATCATATAATCGTAAAGCAGCAGCGCCATGACTTCTTTGCCATTCCTCTAGTTTTCAGCTGCAGCCTTTATTTACGAAACACTATTTCACATGCCAAGTAGAAGCATTGAATGCATCCTCGTATGGATACATGGGAGAGCTAGGCCAGCCACATTTAAGCCCGCCTAATAAGTCTCCGTGCCTACACGGCGATACCTCCTCCGCGGCTCTTCCCGAGCTGGAAATCCCATGCACTGAGTAGCTACGAACACATCGACAAAGGCGGGGTTGACCGTGGAAAAAGAGTCAATCCACTGTGGCTTCAAAGTCAGTTGTATAGAGTGAGTTACGTAACTGCCAGTCAGTTCAGCCTAAAGATAGCAGTAACTTAGTGGTACTATAAGTAATAATGCAAAGGTTAGCAACTAAAACTGGCTGCAAAGGATGGTAATAAATAGCATAGGTAAATCTTACGTAATAGGCTTAAGCCAGTTTTTAATTATTTATCTCTTTGAGCGGCATAAGACTGCCACAGGTCACTTACCCCACTTTTTTATAGGTACCTGCTGTTGAACCCGATGGGTCATGTAATTGTGATTTTTTTTTATTGATTTTTTTTGGTGCTTGATCTGTCTGACTGCTTCCCCTCTTTTAGGTGATGCAATTAGCCTTGAGTCTATTTGAGCTTCCTTTTATCATGTGACTCAGCCTTCCCTTCTTCTGAGGCTCGTTTATGTAATTAGCCTTACTTACTTATATGCCTTCTCCTTAACACATAGAAGCTTCAGTTCAACAGGTGTGACCCTAATGTTAGACATTAAATTTTAATTGGCCTTTAAGTCATAGTGATATT
>JAADJF010000554.1:0-25491 GCA_012932015.1 Fusarium acutatum
GTCATATTTATTAAAATAAGTATATTATATCTAAAAGGATCTTAATAAATAAAAGCAAGTTATTTATATTAACTGAAGAGGTACTTAAGTTCTAGCTTCCTTCTTATTTGGACAAATATTTCGGCGAACTATACCACGTGTATTGGCAGTCACGGTGCGTAAATAGAGTCATACACCCTGCACTAAATCCATCATTAAAACTTTTTATTACAAGCCTGAGATATGAGAAGCTTATTCAATTTCTAAAACAATCATGCTATAGAATATAATTGATCAGAGATGAGACACAGACGTGCCAACCTTTCGGCGTGACTGAGTCCATTCAATGATCAAGTTGACCAAGGAAAGAATTTGGTTTGCTGTGTGATCTGCGTGCAAATTGATTCTAACCCTCTCCTGGTCCTTGGGCACAACGGGAAAATGAACAGCGAGAACGCGAAACTTTTTTTTGCTCAAAAACCGTCCTAGAGCTGCTGCTCCGCCGTCGGGGGCAATGATGGGGATAATGGGAGAGTTGGCAGTATTAGTTGTAGGCTTCATTGGGATAGTAATAACACCGAGGTGCTGGCAACTTGGCCATGATACATGATTGTTGACAGCATCATAGAACAGATTTATGTTGGACTGTACGAGATCTCGTCTCTAAGTTATCCAGATTAGCGGATATACGTGATATTGACAAGCTTGCAACATACTCTTTTGCCTTCGATACTCGCTAAAATGCTATACCCAGCCTTGACTGCTGCCAGCGTGGTGAAGGTGGGCGCAGTGGAGAAAATGAGTCTACGGACGCAACTGAGCAGGACTTGCTTGCAATCTCTGCTTGACAAAACAACAGCTATGACTGTAAGTAAGTCTTTGGCAATCGATCAATGTTGCAACTGGATTTGGAGCTTACCACCAGAAGCCCCATGTGCTTTGCCAAAGGTATGAACCCGAATGGAGAAGTCTTTCTCCAGACCCAAATGAGACACGAGCCCTGACCCCTGGGGGCCTACCAATCCCGTCGAATGTGCCTCGTCGATCACAAAAACAGCATTTTCGTGGGGAAGCTGCTCTTTCACCTCCCTAATAATTGCCTCGAGGGGCGCCGCGTCGCCGTCCATACTATAGAAAGACTCCAGTGCAACAAACACAAGAGCGAGACCTGTTCTAACTCCTTCATACTGATGCTTGGTGTCCAGCAAGCGTTTGCGTAGACTTGTCAGATCGTTGTGGTTAAAAGGAAGAGCAGTTGCACGGCTCCTATATATTCCTTCTCGGATACTTGTATGGATGAGGCTATCATACAGCACCACATCATGCGGCTGGACGAGTGTTGAAAGGACAGCAACATTTGCTTCGTAGCCAGTGTTGAAGAACAAGGCACTGTCTGCTTTATGAAACTTGGCAATGTACTCTTCCAGTTGGAAAAGGTAATCAGTTGAGCCTTCACCCCAACGGGATGCCCTTCCACCAAGGATAAAATTAGGATGCCTCCCAAGCTCCTTGAGAAATTCCTTCCCTAAGAGGCCAGAAGAGGATAAGGACAAGGTGTCATTTGAGCCGAAGTCAACCATGTCAGTTAGAGTGCCTGGGGCTGGTGGCTCAAGCTGCCAGCCTCTTCTTTGCCGATCCTTGAGGATTAGTTGCAAGTTATGTTGAAGTGCATCTGGCTTCGACATGATGGACTCGCTTCTATCAGTTTTGAAGAGGAAGTAAAGATATAAATCAAGAGTAATTATCTCACGGTAGCGAAGTTGGGCAGCTTGGGTGGAGCAATGGATATTAAGGCAGTCGGAAAAGCGCCAAACACTTGAAGTTGGTCTTTTGAGGCTTCCTTCGATGGTTTACCTCCTTCCGATAATAACAGACCTTCCTACTGCAGCTTCTAGCGGTGAAGTGTCGACAAGTAACCTGTTTGATGCCTTCAGGGTCAGGAGATGGCAAACACAATGCTTGCCAAGTCGACTAGAGGTAAAGGAAGACATTGTTCTGCCAACATCGTACCATAATATTGACAACGCATAGCTCAATGGAAGTGGCCCTGTTTGAGAACAATACAATATCCTGCAAGACTTTCCGGAAAGCTGCAAAGTCCGGCGGTCTGGGGGTTGTGTAAGGGCTACACCAACATCTCTTGCAAGGCATCCCATGACGCCGTGAAGTCCATCGGTGTGGACGCTGTGTGGCGCAGTGTACGAACACCAAGATCTCTCACTGGATATTCCATGACACTATTGACTGCGTCGGTTCGGGCGTCATGTTTGTTTCGATGTGTCACATATGGCGAGCCACCTTTTCTTGTAGGACTTGATTAGCCTATGTTACATGATCTCGCCATTGGGTATGCTGTCAAACCGTCTTCGTTGCTGCCCACCTGTGAACATTCGGGGCTTGCCACTTCGCTTTTCGGGTTGCATTGGCTAATTCTGCTGCAGGTTTGTGTTTGCCTATAATTGACAACAACTCACCAACAACGGTCTAATGAGCCAGAAGGCTGCCAAACCGCTTTAGCGCTGCATTAGTTCCTTATCATGCAGCTTTGTGTTTGTCCATGACCAACGACCAACAACCAGAGCAACAAGCTATAACCCCGCGCGCAGCACCACGCTACGGATCTAGGGAAGTCTCTCATGTCTCGTAGCAAAGAATAAGAAGTTCAAGACGCGACATCAACGAATGGTTAAACAAGGCCAAAGATCGACCTAGAATACCTTTTACATCTTTCAATATTCAATTGCCATTCGTCCAAATCATAGCAATGGAGAACAAGATTATTTCCTGGAGCAGCACATCTCCAGAAGCCATTGCTGTTTGTTGAGGGCGCTCGTTCTGTCTCCTATGGCGAACTCGTCAGATCCGCCAAAACGATTGCACGCTTCCTACAGGAACGAGGCGTCAAACACGGCGAAGCTGTAGGGATCTTGTTCGATATTGATCATCGTCAAGTTATCGCGCAGTTAGCCATTCTCTTTGCCGGTGGAACTTGTGTTCCAATCTCGCCTACAGCACCATCGCATCATATTACAAGCATGCTGAGTGATGCCAATGCTCAATACGTCATTTGCGACGAGAATTCAACCTTTTCTTCCGAGATTATTACTCTTCTTCATCTTAGTGATGCAACAGCCTCGGAATTATCCACTGATGCAACGGAAAATGGTTCCTCATGGAGTGAATCACGTCGTACGCACATACTGTTTACCTCTGGCTCAACTGGTAAGCCCAAGGGTGTGCAGATCAGCAGCTCTGCCATAATGCACTTGGCAACTAGTACCCCGGTGACACCACTGAACCCCGATGATCGGGTGGCTGCTTTCAATGATCCTGGCTTTGATCTGAGCCTCTTCGAAGTCTGGGTTCCTCTTCTCAGCGGTGCCACTATCGTCATTATCCCAAAGGTGATGGTAGTTGATGCTACTGCACTGAAGAGCTATCTTGAACGTCAAAGGATTTCCGTCATGATTATGCCTGCCGCGCTTTTTCACATCATCACCAAGTCATCGCCCGACTCCTTTCATCGTCTTCGACATCTGCTCACTGCAGGTGATGTTGCCAATAAGACGGCCATGCGCGCCGTCCTTGAGCACAGCCCTCCACAGCATCTCTGGAACACGTATGGTCCAACTGAGTGCACAACCCTTGTGACCATGCATGAGGTCGATATGAAAGAGACATTGCGTGGCCGGATTGGTATTGGGCATTCTGTTGGCCAGATGAAGATTGTCCTCATGGATCAATCTCAGCAGGTCATTCGTGATGCCAAGCAGCGAGGCGAGATCTGCATCGCTGGGCCTCAACAAACACAAGGTTATCTGAATCAAAGACCTCATGATGGGTCAATTTTCATCGAGCTCAACACCCCGGTGCCCAATGGGGCTATCGGGGACACGCAGAATGACTGTGGCGACCCTCGCACTCGGTATTACCGAACTGGCGATGTGGCCGAATGGAGAGATGACGGCGGCGGCCTAGATTTCATTGGTCGCAGAGACAACCAATTGAAGCACGGAAGCTTTCGAGTAGAACTAGAAGAGATTGAAAGAAATCTCCTCGAAAGCGAGCTTGTTCAATCTGTCATTGTCGTGAATAGGCCAGCACCAGATTCAGATGGCGTTGCGGTTCTAGTCGCGTTTGTCGTGCCTTATGACAAAGCCACTACCAAATCGCAAGATCTGGTATCTTTTGCCCGGAGCACACTTCCGCATTATATGGTCCCTGATAGATTTGAAATCGTTGCACATCTTATTGTGGACTCCAGAGGCAAGATTGATCGACGTGCCTTTTCAGAGAGTCTCCCTAAAGCGGGACCAACCATCTCCAGTTCGATCCTCATGAATGGGGATGATTCCGTTTCATCATCAAAGGCTTCTCTGAAGTCTATATGGGAGCACATTCTGGGCCTTGCACCTGTCAAGGACGATGACGACTTCATGGCCCTTGGTGCCACCTCACTCCAAAACGCTGCTCTTATCGCTCGCATCAAGAAGCAGTTTGGGCGTCTCATCTCCATGCATGATTTGTACTGCCATCCGGACTTTGCAAGTCTGCTTCACTTTCTCGAGAGTGATGCGGAATCCATCACAGCACCTAATGATGCGGATAAATGGATTAAGGACGTCGACATGGTGGATGACATCGAGGAGACAGCAAACTGGGAAGACCCAGATGAAGGCAAAGTCTTCTTGACTGGGGCGACTGGCTTTGTGGGTGCTTTTCTACTCGAGGAGCTTCTGCGCCACCCAAATGTCAAACAGGTCGCTTGCCTAGTTCGTGGCCAAACAGAGGCCGAAGCTGCTCATCGCCTTCAAGCCAATATGCAAAAGTACGATCTGTGGCCTGATGACTTTGCTTTGACTACCAAGATCATGGTATTGCCAGGGGACATCGCGAGCCAAGATCTCGGTCTGGGATCAGTCAAGTTTGATTGGCTTGCCAATTGGTCCAGCGCCATCTTTCATCTCGCTGCCAAGATCAATTTCTGCGACTCCTATCATGAGCACTACGATACCAACATCCTTGGAACTCGCAACATGCTACGCCTGGCTGCGCGAGGGCGACGCAAAACATTTCACTACGTGTCTAGCATCGATACGTGGGGTCAGACAGGATACTTTCTAGGGACCAAGAGGGTCCTGGAAGACGAACCTCTAGGTCCCCATATTCAAGGCGTGAGATACGATGTGGGTTACTCCCAGAGCCAGTGGACGGCTGAGGGAATGGTACGACGCATGAGAGATCGTGGCTTTCCAATCATTATTTATCGGCCTGGCTTCATCATTGGCCACTCTGTTACGGGAGCGAGTAATCCCAACGACCTTGTTTCGCGACTCATTTCCAGCTGCATCAAACTTGGTACATGGCTCAAGATCGATCTCGATCCGGCGTATGTTACAGTTGACTATGTCATCAAGGCTATGTTATACATCTCACGCTCAAAAAAGAACATCGGGAAGTCATATTGCCTTGTCTCGCCACAGATTGAAGAGTCAGTGTCTGTGAATAAGACTTGCTCTCTTATCTGTCAAGCTGGCTACAAAGTGGAACTCACAAACTATCCTGACTGGATTGCGCAGCTGTCGGAAAGGATACTCCCGGATGATCCTCTTGCGCCTGTCATGCCGCTATTGGAAGAAAAGGTCTTGGGCAACTTCACAAGGCTTGAGGTAAGCCAGCATTCTCCAATTTACGACTCGAGAAATGCTATCAAGGCTCTTGCAGGTAGCGGTATTCATTATGTTACACTGAGCCCGAATATAATTAAGCGATACATTGCATTCTGGAACAAGAAGGGGTTTTACTCAATTTAACTTAGCATACATAGTGGAAAATATCACATCAATCCATTTTATTCTTATCGAAGTTATCTTGGTGAAGGATTCCACTGTGAGACATATCTACAGGGCTGGTAGACTGCTACCAAACAGTCTGGCGCCTTGGACTGCATTAGATCAATTCGAACTGTGGTCTTTATACCATACATATATCCAACTTTAATTATAGTCATGGCATCTTCTGTACTAGATAGTATAGGAGGTCAAGACGGCAAATCACATCACTTATGCTCATTTTCTGGCTGCTACCGGTTGCATTAATATATAATACAGACTTTAATTATTTTGCAATCCCCCATATCACCCTTATCTCAGACAGGACTGTGAAGAGGATAGTGAGATTCCTATGGACATAATCCATGACTTCTTTATCCTGTGCTGTCATATTTAAACATTGCACAGGTGCAGCTCGAAAAATATGATATAGAGCAGAAGGTGGCAAATCTCTAGTCACCCCCTCTCAAATTAACCTGCTCAGTATCTCGGCCACTTCATCGGCAGCGGTAGTTACTAGTTCAAGTGGAGTGATGCCATCATTGAACTTGTACGCCGAGGAAACCTCAAGAAATGGCCGAAACAGATTGATTAGAGCTGCTAGTATGCTATCCAGAACGCGGATTGCGGCGGTGATGGTATAGTCGATTCGGTAATTTCCAGATGCTTAACTTCGTGCCTAAATGCATGTATGGCATCCAAGGCTCGAAGGAGCTTCGCCTCTTGCTCTACCATTAACAGTTTTTTAAAGCTTGGCATATAGCTGGTAGAATGTAAGTAGCAGTGCGAACGGAGACGGTTATATATCATACACAGCATCAATATAAGTCTGGTTTAACCGTAGCAACTGACAGTTGTATCTAAAATACACTGTTGAAGGGTCATTTGAGTTGAGAGAACTGATATCGGTGAGCGGTATATTTTCGGCGTCCCACAGGATAGCTCGTGGAATTCCGAGACCCGGCGTTGATGTTCTAGTTAAAGATGTTTATGAGAAGTGATCTAGTTGACAAGGCGAGGTGTAAGGGACGATGGGATCATGCCGTTCGGCCAGCAATAATGACCAGAAAGTCTTGATTTTGTCGTTGCGACTTACCTCGTTTTCTGTGTAAGAGCCTGTGTTATATAGGCTTTCCAAGTAAAGTTGTGTAGAAAGCCCCAAAGCCATATCTAGGTTCATCAGCCGGCTTCACTACAGAGCAGAGACAAGCTTAACATACATTAATATGCAAAACCATCTTATCGATGAAACAAGGTTTGCTTGAACCAAGCGAGAATCGACGTCGCCTTGATGACAGGTAAGGATGGTTTCAGACTAAAACACGACTCAGCCAGAATCTCAGCATAGGCTAGCAACGCGCTCTCTAAATCCGCTGGGACATTTAAGCAGTGGGCTGAGACAACGAATACCGCGCTATATAGAAACTGGAGTTCTTGGTCATTCTCGGGGAAAGAGCTCACTTCTTCATTGCCTCAAACATCTCTGTCTTACATATCTGTCTTATATCTCACTTGTCAAGTCCCCATAGCTTGATTAACCATGAGTCCTCCCAGCACCACAGACGTACTGATTGTTGGAGCTGGTACCATGGGCCTTCTGACTTCCATTGGTCTTGCCAAGCAAAGTATTGACACGATCGTGCTAGGTAAGCTTAATCCAGGGATAAACAACTTCATTATCACTTATTTCTCATAACTACATGCAGACAAACGAGAGCGCAACGTACAAGTCGCCGCTGGCCGCGCCACTACGCTCTATCCTCGCTCGGACCGAAAACATCAGTTTTAACGTTGGGCTGGGTGTTTCATATGCCGAGTCAGTCATTAATCATACTACTCGTGATACTTGCCTGGAGACTGGCAAATGTTGTCCTGATGCCCTGATTCGTGGTCCGAGCGTCAACGTCCCTCTGCGTCTCTACGATGCTCTTCTGCAGGACGGAACCCCTGGTCGCTAAAGTATCGTGGTGTTTGCCGGTAACACCGCCCTAACAAAGAAGGGTTTCGAAACCATTAGGAACAGTTTGGAGAAGGTGTCAGGCTCACACCAAGACATGATTCGTTTTGTAACCATCGTAGCTGGTTCTGCTGGTAGTGCTTGGTCCGCTCTCGACGGACCTGCTCTGGGTAATTGCTACTTTGATGGAGATGGAAGCGCCCATGCACAGTATGGAATAGACCTGGCTGCAGGAGCTATCGTTGTTATACGTCTGGACACTATTCTTAGCTTTGCAACGGGCTTGAGCGATGTTTCTAGTATAGCAGGTTACTTTAACCAGTTTATTAATTAAGTTTAGATATTCATAAGAATCTTGTATTTACTAAATCATGTTAAGCCTTTATATACCCCAACCATCCCGCAAGCATGGCCTGTGCAGGAAGAGCATTATAGTCTATGTAGTGTATATTAAAATGCTCGCTTGTGCCCCTTCTCCTCTCCCTGTCTTATAAGCCATACCTTGATGACTCACAGTAATAGATTGGCAATTAGATACCCCGTTATTTCCTAGAACCGCTTACTCCTTTGTCTCTGCAGTCTGAATAATTAAGAGATTATCATACCCTTTTCATATCGTGACTCAAGGTCTGCTTTAACCTAATGTACCCTTCAAAAATCTCGAATTAGACAAGCCAACAATGAGTTTCAGTAATACGACTAAACTCGACAGTCTCACCACTCATGAAGCAACAGTTGATGCACTATGCCGCATTATGTATGCTTTCGATGAAAACAATATATCTCACTTAGCATCCGGCATGATATCAGACATCGTGCTTATCATCAATGTCAACGACTTATCTGGATTCAAAAACGCCGAGGTCCATAGCTTCAACACTGTTGAGCCGATGGACATGACTCATTTCATTACCAATACCGGTATTCGCATAGATTTTACAGTCGATGATTCAGCAACTGCGAAATTAACCACAAACACACCCTCCCAGCATTATCCGCAGGGCGAGGGACTCAAGCCCAGTCAGAGTAGACGACTTGGATGACATAAGCAAGTTATGTAGTCGGCGAGGGATGGCAAAGACAGACCAGTGACGGTCAGGGGGTGGCAGATGAAGACCTTATGTAGAAAGGAGGATACGTGGGTTTTACACCCAGGAACTTGAATTATAGCTCATTCATGAAAGCTCATAATAGCATTATATCTCTTGACTAGCTTTGGTTTCCACCTGAAGGATATTTTATGCTACTTTTCTCCAGATCCTGTTGCTCTTGAACAACTTCCTTAACATCATCCCAGCTGCCTTCAACCAACCAACAACCTTGCAAGTCCAAGTCGCGCAGAGTCTCGGAGTGTCGAGCGACCAAGGACCTCAGCTCCATCAGTGTAAAAGGTTGATTATGTAGACTCAGAGACCGAAGCCGTGGCCATAAAACGTTGGCAGGCAGGATATCATCCAAAGAGACAGTTGGCCTTATCTTAAGCGGGGGATAGCCAATAAACTCAATATGCATATCCTCAAGATGAGGTGCGCTCAGAAATGACTGAGTGATAGAGCAGAGTGCAAGCATCTCGTGCCTAGGATTATCCTTGAGTTCAAAGCTCCTTGCCTGGAAATCCACATATAACGTTAGTTTCGTGGTTTGAGAAACCAGATTCTTTACTCCAGTCTGCTGCAATGGTGATAGTTGCCAGGCTTGCATGCTAGGCGGAGGAACCAAGCGGAGACGAATTATCCTAGGTCTCAGGCCTTTGTCTGCAAGTTCAGAGCACAATGTTCCGATCATCTCAACGGGTGGAGTTGCAGTGTGAATTGTCTTGAAAGAGCCACACCACCTTGACTTGCGCAAGATGGGGCTGAAGTGTTGCAGTATTGTATGATCATATCCAGTATGGGCAAAGTCAGCAGCATCCAAGTGTTCCAGGCCTCCCATATTTCTAACATCATTCAGCTCCAAGGATACCAGGCTGGATAAGGAACTCAAAGCGGCGCATAACCGAGTTATGTGGTTTTGGCCCTCTCGAAGCCGTTGTTGGTCATTGTACAATTCTTTGTATAGATCGTAAAGCTTGAGAAATAGCCTTTGGGTAGGTGTTGATGATTCTTCGTCAACTTGGTCACTGAAAAGCTGTTCGAATTCAGGTTCTGTTCTCCAAGCCATATTTGACAGCCACCGGGATTGTTCTTGTGTGTGAGGATATTTATTCCGGTAGTATCTCGACCGTTCCATGGTTTCTACGTGTCGAAGCAGTCTGGCTTTGGCCTCGAGCATGAACAGTGGCCTGTTGCAGGCCAATTCGGTTTCGTAGTAAGACGTGACTATACTGACGCTTTGCACTGACTTGCTGAAAATAGGGTGACGGCAAATATCTTCTAAGCGAGTGAAAGATTTCAAGGTAAGGCAAACAGAAACTTCCGTAAGGAGCAATGGCGATGCAGCATTGTTGAAGCAATGTGAAACTAAGCGACACTCTCTGATCGAGCCTCGGCCATTTTTCTCGTTGCGCACGAAGAAAAGAATTTTCCTAAGAACTTCGGAAGGGAGTGATTGAATGTCCACTGCGGATGACATTTTCGATGTAGTTGCAGAAGTAAGATTCAAGTGGAGAGAAATAGATGCAAAGAAGATATGACGTCCCTTATAAGCTGCGGGGTCAGTGATCATCGCTAATTAATACAAAGCATAAGATTCAGTGATTGGTTGTTGTGAACAGGGGCAAGAGCTTACATGAGTCACTGGCCGTTGCGGATAAACAAATGCGGGTTCTTCAATCAGGTCTACCAAGCATTCACTGTAATTTAATATATGTTTCTGGACTATAGATTGACGTTCCTGTTTTACTGTATATTAGAACTCCTTACGTATCTTGTATTCTTCTTTGGCATAAGGGACAAACCCATCCTCATTCACCATCTTGCGAACCCTTCCAAAGTGACGTCAGGCATAGAATCCCATATTGTATAAATATCGCAATTCTATTAAACATCTATTAGAAACCCCCTGCACCTTTCATCTTCATTATCATACCATAAACACCTTTAACCAAGCCCATAACAGTCCCTGGATTTCCCATGTACCCTTTTCCAGGCTTCCCCTCAGCATCCCTCCAAATGCCATCTTCAGCCACCTTGCCAAACCTCTTTGTGTTCTGGTTTCTATCAATACATTCTCTCCATTTCTGACATATCTCCACGCTATCGACCATGAGATTGATCTCCTGACTGTGAAACCAAGATTGAGTGTCTTGATTACCACTTCCTTGTATTCCGACACTACCATCAACGATCAGAAGCTTAATATGGCAGGACCGAGCTTTGAAGGAGTGATGGATGGGATGGTCTTGGTCCTTTCCAACGTAGTTGTATATGTGCAACAGTATGCGCTCAGGGCTATCCTTGGTGAGGGATGAGACGAGGTTTTGGGCGATTTGGTCATTTGTTCCACCTTGCCCGGGGATCATTTCTCCCGGATCGTTGTAGCCAAAACATACATAGTATGTAACTTCCACTCCTCTCTTCAATGCTTCTTTGAGCGCCGGAATCAATGGGGCGGCATTGAGATCTGGCGTCTGAATGAAGATGTTGTGTTTAGCATTCCTGATCAACGACAGCCATGCTTCGTTCTGAGGCACATGAACGCTTTTCGAGTCGATAGCCCCGTATGGCGGTCGAGATACAAGTGCCATCGGAACTGGCTTTCCATCACCAATTGTAGAGATGTATGGAGTCATTTCGTCTCCTGCGTCAATCTCAGGTCCCGTGGGCTCAATTGGATGCTCGACTGCAAGGTTGAGCTGACGATTTGCTGCTTGAAGACGCGATTCACCCTCTTTCAAGGCATAACATGACTGCATACGCTTGACCTCTCCCTCTATGTCGTCATCGTAGTGAGGGCAATCTGGGAAATGCTCCGGCAGGGGTTTCTGATTATCAGCTTGTATGGTGGTGAAGTCTCTTAGATGTGAGGCTTCATTTTCCGTCGTCGTGGAACTATCGGTAGAGGTATGCAATCCGCCTTCAGTTGCCGGTGTCTGGAGAGAGGGAAGTTTTGGGTGAAGAGCATTTTGCCAGGTTATCAGAGCAGTGTCGTATATGCTATCAACTATTGGCCCTTCAACATGGACCATCATCTCCAGGTTATCGTTGTCTTCTGTGTTATTACTCATAACGGCAGCGATCTTGCGGTCCACGACGCAGAACTTGGCGTGTAGGGTACCCAAGAATATTCGATGCAGGCTAACTACCTCCAGGTCGACATTTGGAATTTCCTCGGGCGAAGGCAAGTCAATCGCCTTTGAGGTGTACGACTTAGGTTTGACAAACTGATGTGGGTTTATAGCGTTGCATGGTCCTGGCTTGTCATACATGATCTTAGCAACCACTCGCCTCCCTGTCCTTCCAGCTCGCTTCGAGAGTTCGATCAGAGAATTTTTAATTAGAGCTTGCGCTACTGACGGTGCCCAGGAACATGTAATGAAGAAAACTTCCTTCTCAGCCCGCACGATGAGGTTCGAGCAGTGGCGCATGACATCTGCAAGGGGAGCAATGACTGTGAGAGGCATAGTTCCATGAGAGCCCATTAATGGCGGCGACACGACACCTGCCAATGGGTCTTCATTTAGGCATTGGAGTGAGTCGGCGAATGCTTGGAGAAACAACGGACTTGGGTTCGTCGGCCCCCAACGACCGCATTGGAGGGCTGCTTCGATGGCATCTTCGCTCTTCTCTGTGCCTTCTTTGGCTGAGATCTTGTGATGCAGTCCGTGCTCGTGATGACCATGTAGCTTCTTGATGGCATTTCCTGGTGTTTGGCTTGGATCATTTGCCAAGACGGAGCTCACGGTTTCTTTAACTTGGCATAAGTCGTAAACGTGTTGCGAAACCATTTTTACAGTTGATAACTTTTTGACATGCAAACAGACGGGTAGATTCACTTGCTGATGGCCATGGTCTCGCCAGAACCATTTATCAAGCCCAATTGTACGAACGTCATTTAGTCAAGGTTGCACACTCATCCAAGCTCTACTTCCCGTTTCTTACCCGTCTTTGGTTTTATTCCCTGGCTAGTGGAGGTGACATCGCCTAGGCTTACGTACCTTTGCGCAGAATTCCTGATTTAAGTGGCTACGCAGTACCTTGGAAATAGAGCTCTTGGCTATGTGACAGCATGTAGCTTCTGCTCCGCCGCCAAGGTCTAGCTCAAAGCTAAACCCGGGATTTCGTGCCGAGACTAATTGCGGCACGCAACTTCCGGCCGGGTTAACCGGGAATACTGCAAAGAATGGTCATGACAACTCTTCGTCATGTCATCGCGTTGAATGTCTGACGTCCAGTTCTGTTACTGGCGATTGAACTAGTTAAAGAAGGCACTTCTTGTGTTAGATGTTACATAAAATAACACCATTTCAGGGTTGATAAATTACCCACGTACAGCTTCTAGATATTACTGTACACAGACTCAATCTGGTTCATGATTCACAACTTCAACCTTTAATCTACAACCCGGCATTGCCGCTTTTCCGCTCTCGAACGTTGCGCAGATTCAGTCAGCTGTATGGGGCTTGGATAATTGACCTCATTCGCCACTGGATAATTTTAGAATGGCGTAGCTTCTTTTGTCGGAATGCAGCCAATCGTCGCGTCTCGCTTACGGTGGGCGGACTGCTTAGGCTGATGAGTTTAGTTGGTTTGGTAACAGACCTACCCTGTAATGCTACACAAATTATTGAAATACAAGCCATATGTGTTGCATATAATGGAATTCAATGCTTAAGAATCTCAAGAGGTGAGTCTTCATCTGCTAGCTTATCCCTGGGCCTATTAAAAATCGGTTCGCCGTCTAATTCAGTGACCCTCGAAAATTTCTGCTTGAGTCATTACATCTCAGAAACTTTCTTCATTCAAGTCTTCTGATTTTTTACGGCTGTTTTTCCAAATTCGCCAAGTCGCAATAGCAACGTTGTTATATAATCAATAGTATTTAAACTAAGCCTATATAATTGAAGTCCACAGTGATGTATCCATGTCCCAAACCATCGGAAGTGGATAAGGCATTGTCTGCTCAAAGGCATCCAGATTGAACTCAAACATGTTGTCAGTATGGTGTGTCTGGTGATTTTGCTGGTTGGCATTCGAGGAACCTTGAAGAGCAGGAGATTCTACATTAATAGACTGAATCAGTTGTGCATTTGAAGATTGCACGGCGTAATGAGCCTTTCTGTATAGTTCTTGGCAGACCTTTTGGACTTGAGTGAGGTAAGTATTGCCGTATGCCTCGTCTAGTGTTTTAAAAATCTGCATTACGTCACCAACCAAGCGCATGTCATTTGTCGCAAACTCGTACATAGGATTCCTAATTGCCATGATGCAGAGGATAACAACAGCGCTCATAGGTATTGGAATAATGTCCCTTCAGCCAATTAGTCATTAATCATAGCCCTGACCTGATAGAACTTACCAGTGGAAGCTCTTCCATGTGACTGGTATAAGCTTGCTTAACTCAATGATGCATCGGGATGCGTTGAGACAATATTCTATGGAGTCTCTCATCTTTGAAGGGAGGGCTGAAATTTCCGGGTGATTTGGCGATACCCAGTAAGTTAGGCTGCGTGCGCGGCTCACAACGATGACGGCATTGTAGTAGGAAAAGTACAGCCGCATCAACCCATGATGCTCGCACCTCCCAGCAGAATCATGAGTAAGAGTCGGTGCAAATTCAGTACGCCAATTTTCCAGCTTCTGTAGTAGGTCCGCCACTAAATCTGCAACGCAATTCGGTGGGGCTTTGCCTGAATGAAGATCTTGGTAAATCGCGCTCTGGATCACGGCTAGTTGTATCTGACCTTTGAAGAGGTTCAGTTCATGCCCCTCAACCGTCTTGATTATTTCCGTTTCATCCAAGGAACCCATTGGTGGGTCAACGTAGACAGCATTGAGATCGTGACAAGGGGGTCGTCCGGTTCGGAGACACAGTTCCCGGTCTAGACAAATTGCGATCCAAAAGACCTTCTTTCTCATATTTGCTTCTGCTGGACTTACAGACGGATCCTGGCTCTCGACATGTATGCCTATTGAGTGTGCAAGACGCACAGCGCAGCCAACGAGCATGAAGCTTGGTTGCGGGTTTGGTGTTCCGATAAAGAACCAGGCAATGGCTAGCAGAGCTTGGACAGAAGACAGTTGTGTACTGCGCATGAGAACATCCCAAGTACCGGCAAGCGCATTCGATGCGTAGGCCCAGGCTAGATCCTCTGCTTCTGGCGATTGAGCTGCCTCCGCCCGACGACGCTGTGCGATTGCAAGAACAGAGTTGAGTGAGACCCACCACGCTGGACTCTCAGTACATGCATCTGAGTACTGTTGGCCTAGTAGACACATGAATGCTGGGGCATCGAAGCATGGGAAGACTTGGTGTTCATGAGTGAAGAATTCACTGACCAGGGAGAATGCCTCAGTCCAAGATGGAAGAGGTTTCATGACCCGCTTTGTGAATAAGGGCTCAATAGATGGGTGTGTCCATTTGGACCACGATTCTGGTGTATGCTGTCCTGATTTGCGTGGAGTCGCCGTAGACACCAGGGATATGCCCGATGGCGGACCTGTCGACATATTGAATAAGCTCATGAATGTTGAAGCGATTATGCAAACCTACCAAAGTAGCGCATATCTCCATTACCACCAACTATCGTGTCTCGAGGACTTGTATCCGTTGCTGTCAAGGTCTGACCGGGGCTTGACTCTGTGAAGTTGTGAAACTCATGATGGGCTTCAAGATGTAACTGAGGATGAGCGACCGTTTGGACGGCTGCAGAGTCTGACAACAAGGTTGAAGAAGCATTGGCCTCTCCAAAACTCTCTGCCTCAATTGAATCACCTGTCGAATTTCGAGATGATGTTTTGGATCGTCGTTGACGTGGATCGGGCTTGTCAACGTCCGCATAGTGGCAGTCATTTCCGCAACCCCGACAACGTCCACAAACTGGCCGGGTTCCGTCGCATCGGACCTTGCCTTTCCGACAATGATCGCATGCCTGGTACCGCGGAATTAGTCAATACCTGTATCCTACTGTGACATAGCAAATAATAGGTACCTTTGCAAGGCGACGTCGACGGTCGCCGCGGTTATTCATTTTTCGGAGTTTAGAAAGTCAACATACGACAATTCCGGGCCATGAGGGGATGGAATACGCATTTCACGACCCATGACCACTATAAACTTTAATTCTGATAGGGCTTGTTTTGTGCCTCGGCTCCTGTTCGCTAGTGCGCAAAACTCCGAGACTTTCGTGACATAGCGCACCCAAAACTCCGGATGGGTCCATCCCCATTACAGAGGATCTGATGTGTAAGACACCGAGGGCCGGGGAAGAAAATGAGAGAATATTTATTTATGCGACTAGGAAGAGTCCGTGGGTAAGAGAAGTCTGGAACAGGCATAGCGCGATACCTGGTGAGTTGGATTTCAGACAATGTGTAGATTGATAGCTTGCTCTAAGTCTACAGTCTAGATATGGCTGCGCTGCAAGATAGAGACAGGCGCTTCAACGACCTTATCCCTAAAGTAATCAATGAAACCCTTTCCAAACCCGTCCAATCGCTTTGAGCTACTGACTCCACGGCCGAGGATGCCATATACAACAAAGTGCACAGCAAAGATCTTGGGAAACTCAACACGCTCGATGGAAAACTCTGGACGCCAGTCTTCTCCCAAAAGCTCCTGTACCTTCGCTCGAGACATGTATGAGCGCAGCCAGTCCCACTTGGCCTGCGTGTCAACAAACAGCCCAAAGTTCAAATTGGCGCCCTTGTCTCCAGAACGGCCGAGGGCGATACTGCCCAATCGCACTTCAAGAACTCCACCGTCAACAGGCGTTGGTGATTTGGTGTCATAAGATGCCCTTTCTTCCATAATCTCAAACCGAGGAGGAGGTGTAGCGTTGAACGATTTCGCTGTGCCAGTTGCATTCACAAAATGGAACTTCTCTTCAAGTTTGGCTTGCTGCCAAAGAGCTGGGTAATATGCCAGATATGGACGAGGCATAGCAGAACGGAAGTCCAAAGAGCTGTGAAACCCTATATACGAATTAGTGACCATGGAATTACTTCCGCTCGCCGGATAACCATACCTGAGTAATGCTTCAGTGAGATGTTTCCAATGGCCATCATAATCGCCTGGAGAGCTTCTGCCTTCGTTGACTGAGCGAAAATGCGGAGATACACGGTACCGCTGTTTTGGTTCGCAGGATTCACAGCTGGAACGCCAATCCTCTGGAACTCGAGAAAGTCGAGATGACTGAGCTTCTCTTCACCAAGGTGAAAACGAACTTGCTTTTCAAGAAGGGCAAACTTTTGCTCAAAGTTGTGACCCGTTGCGTTGAACAAGGCCTGCATTTCGTAGCCCCCTTTGTAAAAGAGTGCGAGCTTAGTGGTGTCTGGTGGTGGTGAACCGCGAACTCCGCGAACACGAACTCTTTGATCAAGTTAGCGACGCTGGTACGACTCGGGACCTTGCATACCTGTCTTGACCAACTTGATCCATCTCAATATCTTCCAGGTAGGCTTTCGCATCACTGTTAATGTACACATCGCCCTGCAACTCATAAACGAGCTGAGACTTGCATGTATCAACAGTGACCATACCGCTTGTACCTTCATGCTTCGTGATGACACAAGAGCCGTCTTGTGCAATCTCAGCAATCGGGAAACCAGGGTCGACAAAGTTCTCAAGATGAAAAGCGTCAAAGCCTGCAAAGTTACCGCCGGTGACATAGGCTGAGCACTCAATCAAGTGTCCTGCGACCAAGGCACCAGCCAGTTCATTGTAGTTGGTGTTCCTCCACGACCACCAGTACCATGCGCAGGCGATGACGGGGCTGGCATCAGAAGCTCGGCCGCATATGATGATGTCTGCACCCTGTTGAAATGCTTCATATATGGCATGAGCACCGAGATAAGCATTAGCAGACACTATTTCCCGAGGTTCATCGCCACCTTTGGCGAATATGTAAGTCTCAGGAGTGAGAGTGACATGATCATTCAAAGAATCAAGATGAGCCAACGCCTTTTCTCTGTTTTGCGGCATGTGTTTGCCGAGCTTGGGAAGCACGTTATCACCAGAAACATAGGCTACCTTGAGATCGTAACCCTTATCGGCAACCTGGCAACGGTTTAGCCCAAGGCATCAAATGCAAAAGCGACAAAAAAGTCTTACCAAAGCTGCTACTTTCACAGCGAGACCTTCAGGATTAAGTGCTCCACCGTTGATGGCGACTTTGATACGCTTCTCTGCGATGGCATCGATCGAAAGTTCAAGGCCTTTCAATGCAGTAGCCTCATAACCTGGATGTTGTCCTTTCGCATATGCCTCCGCATTGTTGGCCATGTTCACCTCTGATTCTTGTAAGCCACACAGCCCATCCAAGTTTAAAGACCATAGGCTTACCAGCGAGGTAGTCGCCAGTGATAAAGTCGACATCACCCAACGTAGCCTGCTTATACATCTCGATAGCGGGATCTCCTATGAAATTAACGGTCAGCAATGTCTCGGTTGTGGGTGACTTGTCGTACCATGATAACCGGAGCAGTTAGCCACTCGTACAGGCCTGATGCCAAATTCTCCAGCGCGCCATTCGTTGTTAGAAGCCATGATGATCTTGTGTCTCTGAATTACTGGCACGAGGAAGTACGGTGTAGTGTGTTGTGTTGCATAGCCACAAAGTCCTGCTCCAGGGGGAGGTTGCGAGGCGTTTAGTATAAGCCATCTTTATATCACCCCGCAATTTCGGATGTTGCGATTCAAAAGTCTCATACCCGAGACAACCGGCAATCAGTACTCCGTACTTGAGTATGTCAGTCACTTGTTTTGTCAAAGTTTGGTGACGTCATTGTCCCTGTGTTACAGTTGGCCGTGTCCTGAAGTCCGCTATCAGAACTCCGGCGCAAAACTCCGGGAGTCGAACCAAGCCCAAGAACTCCGGAGAGATCCGCTAAACATTGCAAAGACATCATTGACTTTAAAGACAGTGGAAGTCATATTCGGTTTCATTTAGCCGAGAGGATTACTTAAATCCACGGTTGTAACGTTAGACGTAGCATTGAGAACACCTGTTCCCTTGACCTGCAGCAACTTTGAGTTTATTCCAAACCCTTGTACAACATTCATCCCAAAATTCGCCTCTCATTCGTCAACACCATGTCGAATTACTCCATTTCCACCGAGGCTACTCGAATTCTAAATGAAGTTCTCCTTCAGGATCCCAAATTACAACTTCCAGACTCTTTTGTCAAAGCCGCTGAGAAAGTCAAGTTTGTGGGAGAAGACGACCAACCTTTCATCCTCACACCTCTCAAGATCACGGAGTCAAGCGCCGCCCTCAATGCCCTCGTAGCTACAGCTGCAAATGTGGTCGCAGCCGAGCGCTATGGCATCAACTACCAGAATGTGGAAATCAACACAGATCTTGCAACCCTCTTCCTTGAATCAGTGCTACTACCCACCATTGGTGGCAAGCACTTTATGCAGAACAACAAAATGCTAGCAGAGCTTGCCAAGATGGACCTCCATCAGATGAGCAAGACAGTCAGGCGATATGCGACAAATGTTTATCGCACCAAGGATGGAAGATGGTATCATCTGCATGGATCTATGAATGCTTTGCCCACGATGCAGATGTTGGGTGTCGAGGACAGCGACGTCAGCACTGAAGAAGCTTTCGAGATCTATACCAAAAAGGTTGCACAATGGGATTCTCAGGATATTGAAAAAGCCGCCAATGAGAAGTACAAACAAGCTGGTGTGATTTGCTATACGCCTGATGAGTTCTTCACAGGTGAGCATGGTAAGATCATGTCGGAAGAACCCTTATGGTCATCGACTCGTGTGCCAGCACCAAAGAAGAGTTGGCCGGAAGCCAAAGACACTGATCGCTGTAGCCCACTCGCTGGCATCAGAGTCTTGGATCTATCTCGTGTCATCGCAGCTCCAGCAGTATCCAAGATCCTCAGTGTTCTTGGCGCCGATGTCATCCGTGTCTCTTGCAGCAGGTTACCAGAGTATTCGGCAACAATGCCGGATCTTCAGACTGGAAAGAGAGACGTTGACATCGATCTTAAGACAATTGAGGGGCGACAAACACTTTCTGAGCTTATCAAAGATGCTGATGTTCTTGTTGATGGATACCGTCCTGGTGCCTTGGCGAAACTGGGCTTTGACTCCAAGTCTCTGCGTGAGCTGAGCCCAAGTCTGATCTATATGAGGGAGAATTGTTATGGTTTCAAGGGACCGCTGTCTTACCGCTCGGGGTGGCAGCAGATTAGCGATTGTTTGGTAGGACTGTCATACTTACAGGGCAAGTTTCTTGGTCTCGACGAGGCTGTTGTTCCACTATTCCGTAAGTTAGCCGTGCTATTAAACCTCAAGATCTCATTTCTGACATTGCCTCAGCCAACTCGGACTATCAGACTGGATTAGTCGGAGCCGCAGCTGCCATCCAAGCATTATTAGCCCGCACCCAAGAAGACGTCACCTTTGACATCGACATCAGCCTCACGCAGTACAACATCTGGTATTATCGTCTCGGCTCATACTCTGAGGACCAGCAGAAGGCTCTTAGAAGCCGTGACCTGCAGTTCAGCCCTCGCCATTACGATGATATGAGTGCGCTCGTTGGAAAGACACATCAGTCGCTGCAGAAGATTCGCCCAGAAATATTTAAGCATCCTGAGTACTTCTGGGACATGAGTGGGAAGGAATACGGATTGGATGAGGACTTCAAAGTGCTGGCACCTGCATTCAAGTTTGAGAAGTCGAGTATTGGTTGGGATGTTCCAACTGGACGAAGAGGGCGTTCGAAGGCTGAGTGGGTATCATAAACCTGCCTGGCGTTATAGCTGCTGGGATATCACAGACGTCCTCTAGAAACAGTACAGTAGATCGGAAGGCATTCGGGAACACAACGGAGCTGATATGACCCAAAGCCATGCACTTGTGACTCCGTCGGAGTGGTTATCTATCAAGATATAGGACCCGCGGGCCCCGATCAGCATGCCATGACTCTGATATAGCCTCCTGCCAATTCGAGACTACGCAGGTTCTACCAATGAACGTTCATGTTATTACAAATAGTCCTCCAGTTGTGAAACAGAGCCTCGGGCAAGGTCATGATAATTCATGTGGATCGCCACCTGGACCATGACGCCACTCAAGCCAACCGAGGCTCCGCGTGAAGCTGAACAGGTTAGACTTAAAAAGGCAAAGTGAACCCAGAGGCTCTTGAGACGACTTCCTTATGAGTACTAGACTTCAAAGATTGCGGGGTATCAAAGCGCCTCTAATTTGCTCCTCCTCGATTGAGTTAGTCGTTGAGCAAAGTATATCTACGTCTCTCGATCTCATGATCCTTCAGCTCAATCATCAATCAACCTACCAAAGCCAAGGTCAAAATGTCTCAACTCTGGGCCAACGTAGTCACTACCTATGATCCCTTTACGATCGAGTTCGTGGGCAGCTGCCTTGTCCAAATCGTTTTCTGGTGGATTCCTTCAGCCGTTTTCGTTCTCCTTGATCAAATTGCCCCAAGCTTTGCAGCGAGACACAAGATACAACCTCCACCAAAACAGCCGAAAGGCTCCGAGATATTAGACTCTGTCCTTATCTCTTTGAGGAATCAGCTCATAGTCATTGGACTGCAACTGTCCTTAGCGTTTCTGGCGACACAGCGGAATATGCCATCAACATTCCAGGTCACAGCATCACTACCATCTGCAAGAAGCTTCGTAAGCGACTTTGCTATCTGCTTAGTTGCTCGAGAGGTCCTTTTCTACTACTCCCATCGACTGTTTCACATACCATACCTCTATCGCCGCGTCCACAAAATCCACCACAAGTTCACAGCACCAGTCGCCTTCGCCTCGCAGTATGCCCATCCCATCGAACATATTGTAGCCAACATAATTCCTATCATTCTCCCGCCCATACTGCTCAGAACTCACATCTTGACCATGTGGGCGTTTGTCGCTTGGCAGCTTATTGAGACTGCGACTGTTCATAGCGGCTTCGACTTCTTTGGAGGTGCAGCTTATCGTCATGATCGCCATCATGAGCGATTTGACGTCCACTTTGGAGGAATGCCTTGGCTGGACTGGCTTCACAACACTGACGAACGAAAGAGGCTGGAGAAGAAGAATAAGTGATTGTTCTATGATAGAACTATCTCTCCAAGATCTACATCCTGGAAGCGAAGGATCAAGCTATGTATGTTGCCCATATCAGATAATCCTCCAGATCGCTGGGAATGAGTATCGCCAAAAGACTGGTGCGGATTGACACCGCGTTCGAATTGGCTACAGAACAGATTGGCGAGACACCAATATTCATCTGCATGAAGAAAGAACCCGAGTTTTCTTCGAGATTCATCTGATTCAACGGAGACATAGTTGTCGGGGGCTGAGAATAAGTTGTGACTGGACCAGACTCGAAACCAATTCCTTAGCCCTCGTGTGATAGGTAAGGATCTTGACCTTGGGTCTGGTCCATTCTGGTGATGGTATATGAGATTGTGGAAGGCTGGAATGCGTCAGTAAGGCCGTTGTTAGTTTATTGTCATGTAACTTACCACTAGCAATAGCAAACAGATTCAATGGGCTTATTGTCTCAAAGACTTCCCATCGACTAGTACCAAAGTCCTCACCCATAATCATGGTAATAGACTGAGACAACGTGACATGGCTGCACGCCACTGATCTCTGTGCTGCAGCTTGGGTGCACATGAACCATGTCTCGGCATCTGGAGCATTAAAGTGCTCATCTGTAGCCGCGAGGCCAAATTGCAGTTCGTTAATTACCATCCGAGGACCCATATCGTAGAATATCACGAATGCAGAGTCAAGAAGGAAGGTATATAAGAGGGTACGTATTAACTCCTCTCGTAACCCAAATCCTGTCCAGTGGTCGTGGAGGCTGCGTGGAGCAAAGGATGCTTCCTCGCTTGCTCCAGGCATCGCGAAGGGATACAGGGTGCGGGAAACGAAGACAATGTCAGGAAACCGTGTCCTTCGTGCTCTCAGTCTCATTTTTTTGTTACCCTCCCAATTCATGAGCAGAAGGATACCATAAGCAGCCTGCAATATGTCAAGGCGCTGGCGAACTTGAGAATCCTGGCCATCATCGTCTGTTTGAGCAATACTGTCTTCACTGAAATCCGGGTCCTGGAAGATCCAGTTCTCGACTGTCTCCAACCACATCATTGCTTGATCATGGTGCTTTCTGTCGGGACTCAAAGAGGCACCGATCAGTGAAAGAGCCGCTATCAACTTGGGAGACCTTACAGTGGGGTCAAATGTCGGTCTATGGAAGACGGGCCAGTTTGGATGCCAGGTTTGAAAGAACAAAGTCAAGAATAACTCAACATTCCTCGGAGAAAAGAATCTTGAACAAGACAGTTTTCGGGAGTTAGACCAGTTTGAATCAGATGTTTGAGACGATGCTTCAAAAGAACCTCTGACAATCTGTTCACATATGTTTGTCAAGGGGTGTAGTCCTGTCAGCCCTTGCTGGGGCTGTGTCCGTTGGCCTATGTTTACCCAAGGCGATGCGACTGGAGTTCCAGGAATGGCTACTGACTCGAGGGAGGGCTGGCTACCATGAGGTAGGAGGCCAGAATGAGCTTTTGCCCCGGCGAAGATATTGCCGCAGTTAAATGAATTGGCCAGACCATGGGACGAAGTAAGTCTGGCAAGAAAGCGGAGACGCATACGAGGAAAGGTCGGCTTTGGTGTCACCAGCGACAGCGATGGGCTATCATAGGAGACAGACCATTCATCTTGTGGTAGATATGAGCCAGATTGTGTCATCAGACTTGAATTGCCATCCGACTCGAAACCCGGTTGAGGTTGCACAAGTAGGAGAGGATAAAATGAGGTGACCGGCGTCGAGTCCGAAATCCAGTCTGATAGGAATAGTGATCCGCTCTGCACCTGAAGGTCCTGTCCTGATAGAAGCCCGTGCCTTTGCTGGTCTTTTGCCATCTTCAGTGGAGATATCAAGTCATCCTTCCTTAGTGTTTGAACATACTTGCAATCGTGATTCTGCTCGGCGCAAGCTTTGCAAGGTTGCGATCCCTTGCATTTCCTTTTCAATTTGACGCACCTTTCACAAGCATTTTGCGGTCTCCCTCGCTTCTTCTGTTTCAGAGATGGAGGCGGAGAACCTGATTTGAGGCGTCTGTCACATGTTCTCCAATGACGAAGGAGTGCGTCTCTGATGACTTTCCTTCAGATATTGAAACCCAAAAAGGAACAATTGAGTATAGACTAACCGGCGATTAAATCCACGGCTGCAGTATTGGCATTGATAAGACCTTTGATCTGTGTCTGAGCCCTCGTTACTTTAGTATCGATACTCTACAACGAGGTTGCAGCAAGCTTACGTGACAGGTAATGCCGATTGAGGTGGTCTTGATGCAACATTGTTAGTGAGCACTACATCCCGTCAAACACCTGGAGTTTAAAAGGCATACCTGACTTTGCGAACTCAACAGAGCAGACAGGACAGCAATGATGCGCCTGATTATCAGACATGGTGTTGACCGAGGTCCTTAGGCTGGGCTGGGGAACTTAGGCGGCTGTGCAAATTGGAAGAAATAAGCGATGCAACCTAGCAAATCCAATGATGGAGACGTCACGGGACACGAAGTCTACAGTCTATGGCAGAGATGAGCCTGAACAAACTGGAGGATTCGATGTGCCCATGTAACTAAAAGCTCGTCATGGTGAACACGTGGAGGCGGGAAATCTGCCACCCCCGCAACAGAGATCGGCATCCCGCCTCATCCCCACGATCTAGTCTAGATCCAGATATCGAAACCCCGCAAAAGCACAGCCGTTCGGTTTCTAGTGAGAGGCATTTCGGCATTTGTGCGCGGCATCCGGGACTTGGAGGAATAATATCTTCCCTGTCATCAATCGCACTTCTTCCACTTGAAATTATTAACGTTCACTGTCGCCGATTTTCATCTCAAGCCAGTGACAATTTCCCTTTGCGCGTTACGTTGAGTCACTACCGCCCTAAAATAGCTCCCCGTAGCTGTGCAGAATATGGGAGACGCGGCAGTTGAAGAGCCCTACCATCGGGTAGCTACCGTAGTAGTAAGTAAAATCGTGATATTAAGTGTTTGGCTTATCAACGACTAACAACAACGAAGCGCTCAAATGAAGGATTCCAGTTCAAGATCAACTCAGTTCCAATCCCGAAACTCCAGCCATGGGAAGTGCTCGTTAAGCTCTCTGCTACTGGTGTCTGCGGCACTGATATGGCCCTTGCAGGTGGTTACCTCGGTCCGTGCCGTGAGGTGCTTGGCCATGAGGGCGTGGGCCGCGTTGTACAAGTTGGCTCTGGAGTAGATCCCGACTCTGTCAAGATTGGCAATCGAGTTGGTATTGCTTGGGTCAGGGACGTCTGTGGTCGATGCAACTGTTGTCGTGAGCCCGGTGGTGAGGTCCGTTGTCTGGAGCAGCAAAACTCAGGGCGGAAGTGGGATGGAACCTTTGCAGAACACTGCATTGTACCAAGTCGTTATGTGCTGACAATTCCCGAGTCAAAGGAGCTACCAGATGAACTGGTTGCACCAACATTGTGCGGCGGCGTTACTGCATATAAAGCACTCAAGGCTTGTGGAGCGACACCGGGAGAATGGGTTGCTATAGTTGGGGCTGGGGGTGGTGTTGGGGG
>JAADJF010000555.1:0-43854 GCA_012932015.1 Fusarium acutatum
ATATTATATTTAATCCTATCTTGTAATTTCATTTAGAGAACAAATGCTACTTAAGCATATAACTTAAAGTGAATTTATAATTACCTTAAGCTGTGCATTTATAGATCTATATTACATCCAAAAGGCACCCTAAAAGCATTGGTGAAACATCGATTTAATTATAAGACAAACTTACCCTAGGTTGACTGCAACTGTCGACGCACAGACGGACATGAAATTTTGGATCCACTACGTCATAGCAATTCAGAAATTGGTCGAAAAAGTTCAATTGGCTAGGTCAGACTGACTATATGGTCAAAGCTACTACAGCATTAACTACGGAATCATGATAATTCGCGAGCGAAATAACGCTACATGCGGCGTGGCCACTCGGGATCGCGCGCCAATTCTATCTGTGCAAGATGAATCGCCTGATCCTCCGGATCCTCAAAGCTCATGACACTCGCTGTACCATTGGGCTTGAAGTAAGGACCATCAACCTCGCATTGCGTATCATTAGCAGGCATAGTTCCATTATAGAGGAAGGCCCTGACATGCTTGGCGAGGCAAAGCGATGGAACTGCGACAGAGCAATGGCCGTATCCCTTGACCTCGACAATCTTTGAGTCTTTGAATGCAGCTTCAGCCGATCTAGCGGAGATGAGGGGGCAAACGGGATCGTATGTGGTAGTGAGAATGAGAAGAGGGTGTGCTGTCTCAACACCGTTGCGGGGGACGTAGTTATGCGTCTTGGGGATGCGCCATTGCTGCTTGGCGAAGAGGTAAACGAGATCATCGGGAGCGAAAACGCTGCGGTTAAAGGTTGGCATAACAATATCCAACAGGGAGTCAAGGTCCTGTGGCCAGTGAAGGGGTCCCGCGAGACCATCGTTCATTGAAACTGTGTAGAGCGCATCACTATCTTCACCATCATCCAGACCATAAGCCATCAGGGCCTCAGTCGCGTTACCGTTCATGAGCTTCTCCATACGCTCTGCAAACGTGCCCCAGAACTGGGGCTTGTATAGAACCGGGAACAGTGCACCATACCAGATCTTCTGGTAGTCTAGAAGCCCATAGACGCTGTTGTTGACATATACGTTCATCGGCTGTTCCTTCAGTTCACCAACGAACGAGAGAAACTTGTCCTTGAGGTCTTCCCAAGAGTCTGCCATGGATGAGAGAGGGCATGCGTCGCCTGACTTGATGCACTCCTTGAGAAGACCGTCCATAACGTTCTCTGTGTCATTGAGGTCCTCCATATCGAAGCGAGCTTGATACCAGAGGAATTGGTTCACAACTCCATCGATGATGACCCTGTGAGACCTCTCAGGGAATAGAGTCGCGTAAGTCTGGCCGAGAAGAGTTCCATAGCTGAAGCCCCAGTAATACATATCCTTCTGACCAAGAGCATCCAGAATACTGTTCATATCGGCAGCTGTCTGGGGAGTGTTGATGTACTTCCCATGGTCGCCCATAGTATCCTCACAGGCTCTCACATAATTATGCGTCCAGGCATAAATCTCAGCGCCATCCTTGACAATATCGACATCGTGCACTGATCCAAGCTGCCGACGCGCTTCTTTGCTGGGATAGCATGACGCGCGTGGGGAGGAGGAGTTAATGCCGCGGGGATCAAACGAGACAAGGTGAAAACCGTTGCCGACAATGGTACTCAATTGTTCTCCACGTCTGTGGAGAAACTCGAAGCCACTGCCGCCGGGACCACCGGGGTTGAGCAGGATGTTCTTGCTTCCATCTTTGCCCCGCATGCGAATAATAGGGACATTGAAGGTTTTGTTGCTAGCATCAGGATGAAACTGATCGATCGGCACGTCAATCTTGCTGCACTCTACAGAGCGATTGCTGATCTCTCCGCAGGGCCTCCATTCAATGTGCTCGCCTGGGTAAGTCGTGCGATCATGAGTGTGATGATGTTGGTGGTGATGAGAGCAGCTAGGCGCTAGCCAATGGAATGCCGCAACGGTGAGAATACCAGCGCCGAAGAGCTTCCATTTGTTAATTTGTGATTTGCGGCGCGGCTCGGCCCATTCAGGTGGGTTCAGAGAGTGTTTGTCCATTTTGATTGTGTTTGTTGATGATGACTAGATGAAGAGGAGACCATCGTTGAAATGAAACCAGCAGGCTAACGCGTTGCCACGTGAGCATCCTTGCATTCGTCATCACAACGCGTCGACAGCAGCATTCAATTTAGGAAGGTAATTAACCAGAGTTGTCAGTTTTCACAATCGAAATTGAGATTTTATCCGCGGACAAGAAGCAATTGATCTATTTTCTATGGACATGTTTTTATTCTTCTCAGGTCATTTGTAAGTCGACCATGTTGGTGGAGTACTTCTCCCACGGCTATGGACCTACACGCTACCTATTCAAGGATTCAGCCAATTCTGCACCATCTCCCTGACTCAAGCTGTGCCATAACTTGAGTCATTTGGGCACATATAACCCACCCGGAAAATATTCTATTTCCCGATCACTCTCTCGGTTATACGGCAAGGCAAGAAGACGTCGTGAAACCATCACCATCATGTTTCGTATACGTAATGGAAACCGAAAAAGGGTCACCATATCCGCATCCGCTATTTATGCGAAAACCACACCGCATCGAGCGCCTAATATAAGCATCCTATAGGAGGAATTAGAGCCCTGTATAAGCTTTCGGCAGCTAATTTATGGGTATGCGCGTGATTTTCAACCGTTTCAGAGATCGCAACCCGTCCCATTCTGGAACCTTTCCATGAAGATCACTGGAGCCGAGGCACCTCCGATGCATACCCGTATATGCGGGTACACTGTTTCGATGATCTTGTTCCCGCTTAGGAAGATTAATGGCGAGGAAACCTATACGGGCCGTACCGATCTATCCGGGAGCATATTAAGCGGCAGTCGAGGGAGCAGTTGACTATAAAAGGGCAGTTGGTTTCTATAATAGTTGGGTTGTTACTCATCAGTAATAGCAAGACCATCGACAATCATGAGCACTTTTAAAACTCCGGCTTCTGAGCTTCAAGCAAGCGTCAAGAGGCATCCAGATCTGGCACTTTTCAAAATTCCAGAACAGTCTCCCCAAGGCACAAAGTTCAAAGACGTTTCCTTTGCTCAGTTCGAGAGGGATGTCAAACAGACGGCAAAGTATTGGAAGGATAAGCTCTCTAACCTAGGCGTTCAAAACAGGGCTGTTGTCGGTGTCTGGTGAGTTGGTGCGATCATGGAACTATATCATCGGCTGATTCCCCATTCAGGTTGAGGGGTTACGCCTACTCCGATACCGTCCATATCCAAGGTCTCAACTGGGCAGGATACATCCCTCAGCTGTTATCTCTGCGCATGACAGATCCTACTGTCATCTATGAGCTCCTGCAGAAGTCCAACGCTGTGGCCTTATTGCATGAGCCAGACAACATCCCTCTCTTAAAGGAGAGCCCAGTGCCGACATTCCCAGCCGGTGCCAACCAATTCGACACCGATACAGCGCAACTGCCAGTGATCCCTTGGCATCCCACAAATGACGATGATGTGCTCTTCATCTATCACACGTCTGGCTCGATTTCAGGAATACCAAAGCTAGTACCTCTCACCGCGCGATGGGTCAACTATACCTTAAATATGTCGACATACTTTGAGCAGAGGTCAAACAAGAAGAGGGAGAGGATGGTCAGTGTCCATATGTAAGTCCAACATGAGGGCCTATAAGTGGTAGCGTACTGATAATCTGATAGGGGAAGCTTCTGCCACCTTGCCGGATCTGCCCTCAGCTGGATTGCTGCCAAAGAGGGCTCATGCATCATCATTCCAAGTACTCTCCCTGCTCCGGTTCCTGAAGTGCGCACCATGCTTGACGAGCATGGCTTGACATGTGTATGCATGTTCCCACCTGCTCTATCTGCCCTCTTCAATGAAGCACGCAAAGATCCATCTCTTCTGGCTTCTCTGAAAAAGGTTGACAATGCAGGCTCTGGCGGCTTGAGCCTCGATGTTGCTGATTTGGAGTGGGCACGCAAGAACGGAATCCCAATGTTTAATGTCTTTGGTTCCACAGAAATGGGCCTTGCTTTGATGACAGATGCTAGGAAGAACGACGATTACCTTGAGTGCCACCCTACTGCCAAAAATGAGTTTATTCCCATCGGAGATACGCTGGCGTCGGGTGAGCAGCTACTTGAGCTAGTTGTCCCACCAGAGGCACCCAACTGCCCAGTCCCCAGTTTTAGATCTGCCGATGGCAAGTTTCATTCGGGCGACTTGTTCGTTGAGGTCAAGCCAGGCAAGTATCTTTTCAGGGGACGTAACGACAACTGGATCAAGATGGAAGCCTCCCTGAGATGCGATACCATGTCTATAGAAGCTAATGTCATGGAGACGTGTGGCGAGGATCTTGTCAGCGCCGTGGTTGCCGTCGGTGTCGGGCGCCCTTGTCCTACTATAATTGTTGAGCCAAAGGAAGAGTGTCTACTGAGCGCTAATGGTGCTGATAATGGAGATTCGGCGCAGCAGTTGAAGGAGGATATTCTGAAGAGGATCACTCCATTTCACAAGCGAAGGTATACGCATGAGCGAGTCGACGATACGCGATACATAGTTGTTGTTCCGCAGGGGACTCTTCCTAGAACAGCGACAAAGGGAAATGTGCGAAGGCAGGAGGTTGAGAAGGGGTTTCAGACAGTGCTGGATGCTGTGTACGTGAAGTAGTTCTGATAGCGATAGGCACAGAATTTTCAACAAGACTGAAGTTTCTGCATACTTGGGCGAGGATGTCAGACAGTAAAAGCCAAACAAAGCGATCCAATTGTTTCAGAAGTTTCCCAAGTATCATGCAGCCAAGCCCTTATATCCGAAATATTAAAGTGATCAGCTGTCGGACCAGGGTTGATCAGAAAAGCCACAAAGGCGGCCGATGCCCTGGATATAGTCACCAGTGGATTTGTTCTATTTGCGGCGGTGAGCCGGTAGCTAAACCGGTTTTAACCTTTACTTAAGAGGCTGCCTAAGCGCTTTAGCTCGTCGTATTGCGTATGCATTCTTCTCTACCGAATCAAGGCAGATCGTTTATCTCCGTATGCTTACGTCGCCATCATGAGCGCCATCATAGCAAAACAAGCGGGTACCAAGCTTGCCTCGTATTTCTGCCTGTGCCATTGGGTGTAGAGGTTCTAGACTGGTAAGACCCTGGTATATATGGTCAGATTCTATGCCGTAGTGCATCGGCAATAAAAAATTACAAAAATGAGGTAAAATCCTCAGCTTTGGGTGGTAGAGAGCAGGCAGCAGAATATTCCTCTGGGAAAAGGGCGGAGAACAAACTCAATTTCATGACAAGCATTGTGTGTCGCTATTCGCTCTTGGTGTCTCGCGAATCGCGGCTTACTATGAAGGCAATCTAGCTCGCCAACAAACATGCATGGGTACAGTCAGCCAGCTTGGCATAATTCCCCAAATCGGAAGCAGCCGGTAACGAGGCACAACTTGAAATGCAGGAGAATGGAGTCTTGTAAATGTTTCTTGGAGTTGTGAGTTCAGATGTAAAGTCGAAATAAGATGACCGCTAACCGATTCGGGTGAAATAAACGCTTCTCTGTCATCATTTTAACGTTAGAGTTGCTGATTTGGCCAGTCAGAGCATCATTACATGGGTCTATTTGTAGAATAGGTTGGGTGTATCGGAATTATTGGGGTCATCCTGGCGGTCGACTCCGCCACACACATGGACCTCTTCTTAACCAGGCTTCGAGTCTACTTATGTTTCTTTTGCAGCTCATAATCATACATATCGCACTGATCAATCGTCCTGAACCAGGAAAAACCTCGGACTAATTCTATAATTGCATCTCGATTTACGTAACACGCAACAAAACGATGCCTGAGTCAAAAAGCCCTAACTATCTTGGTCCAATAGGCAACGATGCAAGCAAGGTAGGTAAGAGGCGTTTGTGTCAACATGTCCGAGACTAACACGTTCAGAGCCGGCGGGAGCGAAATAGAGAAGCACAACAACAATTTCGGAAACGAAGACAGGCTGCTGAAGCGGCGAGGGTGCAGAGACTTAAGCGACTCGAATGCGTGATTGAGAGAATGAGTACGGTGATTGTGGACTTTGCGGATAAGATGCTGCAAGAAGAGGTGTTGAAACAATATCCTGCGTTGGCGGCCGATGTGCAGAATGTTATTACGCAGGTTCTTGGTTTGGCAAACGAGGCTGGGGACCCCGAAGAAACGAAGCCGAGTGAACGGCATGAACAGAAATCGCCTGAGTATGGCGACGACGAATTGGATACACGGCGTTACTCACAAGATTCAGCAAGCCCAGCAGGGTCACAGAATCTCCCTATCGACATGAAATTTTCCTTCGACCAACACGATATGCTCACAACACGCTCCCCACCAAAGCACAGTCATCTCAAAGGCACACCTCAAATCGTATATCCAACAATACAAAACCCGCTAATTTGCCCTCATTCCCCTTATTTACCACCATCAGCTATCTCACAATCGCTCGGCTCGGGACTTTGGAATACACCAAAGCAACTCACCCCATCATCCTTTTCCTCTCTGCTACTACAGTCGCGCTTTAATGCAGGTTCAAGATTTTCTGAACAAGCAGCCCTGGCTCGTTCGTTCCTCGGCCAGACAAACATCCAATCTCCTGACCCATACTATGACTCAATAAGCAAGACTTTATGATGGAAAGACTATGAATCGCAGCTGATTCGAGACTCCGAGCCTTTTTGGTTGAAGCTCCCTCCTCTGGAGCCTTATATTGCCAGGCAGCAGCCCGAGATGTCGGAATGCAATGGTGTCGGATATTGGCGATATCATGGGCTAGAGAAATACAGACGAGGCTGTTGCATGAGTGAAGCCTAAAATCTGGCAAGGTCGTTCCGAGTCAAGAACTTCAATCGAAAGTGAGGCCATCCCTCTTTTGATGCTTGGTGAAGGGCCACCAATTTGCGGGATAGCAGTCAAAGGATTACATGACTATTACACCAGGAGATGTTAGCTTGCGAAGACGAAACGAAAGTCATTGTATGTTACAATGGCTGCATGATCATGAATTGACGCGGAATATAATTTGGATTGGCCAGCAAGAGGTCCTCTTATTTTAAGTCGAACTTAACATTGCCATTGGGCCACTGTAACTATCAAGCAGATGATCTTTAGCACGAGCCGAGTGGTCTTGAATATTAGGCAACCTACCTTTCAGATATTATTCGTCTTAAGCACTACGGTATCCTCTTTGCGCCGCATTAAGAAACGTTATTTTGGAAAAGTATGACTTTCCCTTCTACGTCCAGCCATGGCATTTATCGATCAGGGGCGAGAAGATTTTGAAGCTAACTGGTAGTATACCTGGTCTTTCTTTTAAGAGATCCACCCTGGCTCTTGTAACTTAGAACTACTGGAAGGAACTTCTTTTGCGATTCGAAGTATTCCCTAATCAGAAACTTAGTCGCCATCGTCAAATTATTAGGAAAGTCGAACCTCTTGTGTGCATGCAGCCAGTAAAGTCCCATCGTTTGCAAACATCCGTTGGACAACCAAGGCTCTTCCGTGACCTGCCCAAGGACTTTCCATTTCTGAAACCATCCACTCATCTGCTTTGGTCCGTAGCAGTTCATAAAAGTAGATTCTGTGATCAAGACTCGCCGCCATGGCCATCCTCGGACGGTTAGCCCATTCCTCAATGGTAGACCCCAAGCCCTCACTTTCATTGACCCTTTGAACCTGAGATCTCAGCTTGGGCGGAAATGATGGTACATCGTCAAGTGCGAAGGGGAGTCGCCATATACGATGAAGGCGTGCTGCCGCGAGAATGAAGTAGCCGTCGGTCAAAAAGGCTAGGGCATGAAGGTGAGCGCCAGGCCCACCACTTTCAGGAATAACTCCAGGGAAGCGAAACCACTGGCGGAAGATACGTCGGTTAAGTGAGGGGTTTTTAGAAACAGGCTCATCGATCACATCGATTCTACAGCGCTGAAATGGTTCTGTCAAGGTCCATTCCGGCCGTTCTTCAGATAGTTCGCTCGGGGGACCAACTTCGGAATGCCCACCACGCTCTAATGCAGGTTGTGAGCCAACAGAACGAACTCAACATGAGGCGTGCCAATATTGAACTAGTGGCGCAGCAGCTTCCTGTCCTTCAGGCGACAGCTGATACGCTCAACAAGCAGTCCGCTGTGCTCTTGGCTGGCTTCACTGCGCTCAGAGAGAAAGCCACACAGTTAGCACTCCTCATAAACGATATGAGGAACGAATCCAGAGGCACTAGTGCCCAATCGTGGGATAAGGATAGGTTTGCTGAGGGCATTCTCCGACTTTGCCAGATGGCACTTATTGACGGTCGTGTTTGCGACGAAGTCGAGACCATCACCAATGAGATTTCCAATGGCTACTCTGGCCAGACGGTACCAGGCAGTGTTGCCGACTCTTGGCTAAGGTTGGACAGCTTGCTAGGAATGTAGTTCAGAAGAGTATCTCTGGGTAGCAGATGGTCGAGGACAATTATAGTAATTGTGTTATTACTTAACTTTTGCATAATTACAAGATTAATATCTATCTACAAGTTCACTTTACCATCCATAGGACGACCCGCGTTACACGCGGGTTCAAAACCATGACCTTGACTAGTAGCAATAGAAAAGGATCGATGGCCCATCCGGAGACCATTAGATATAGTCTCGTTTTCTGGCAGTATCAAGCACATACGACCATACCTACAGGAAAATACGGGATCCCGTCTGCTCTCCCATAGTCAAGCCTGTAAGGGGCGGATTAGTAGTTGGGTCGGTGACGACCAGCGAATCCCCGCTGTTGTATGTTTTGCATTTTTGATAAATCTCCCGGGGAAATATTGTGTTGTCTTGTTTTTGCCGCTTGTTGTGGCATATGCACGGTCCGTGGTTGGTCAGCCTGGCTAGGTGAATAAGCTATGGTTAGTGGCTTATGCCTGGACACCTCAGACTCCTACGTTTGCTATGTAAAAGCCATTGAGATGATTCCCCATTGCGGAAAAGACGCAGTATGGTCTTTTCTCTTTTTATGCATTTTTGGGCCCTAGAGTTGGCCTGAATAATGGTTTTGCTTAATGTGAGGTTTGTAGATGTAATGTTTCCTCACGCTATGACCGTGCATGATCTGATAAGTTATATGCATTTGTATTCTCAGGCTTGGCCAACAAGAACGGTGACATACCTCACATAATGAAACCAACAACTTGTTTCCAGTTTTCGGCGGGTCATTCCAATCTCTTATGGTCTTGTGGCCATGAACAACGCTTATACATGACATTGGAGCGTCGATCATCGCAACTACCAATCTGTCATTCATCTTTGATACCATATGCACGTCCATGATGTTGTCCCTGTTGGTAGCAAAGATACCGATTCAGGTAGTGATAAAGTACCGACGGGGCCGAGATAACCGTGCCGTAGTATCCGAATTCACAACCAACACGAACAAAATCAGGTCAGATATGCAACTAACCAGTCGCTGCCTAAAGTGAAATGTGCGCCTGAATGATTCTTAACAAGTTCAAATGCTCACGTTTCAATCGTTCTCTCAACAAAATAGCACAGCAATCGTGTGCATTCATTCCTGAATTCAAGTCTGCATACAAAATGGTCCCTGCCTTCCTCAAAGCCCTACTGCTTCTGGCCCTCGACAGCGGCTTTGGCTCTGGCGACACGTTCAATTACGGCGACAGGGACGGCAGCCTATTCCTCGAACTTTCGATATCCGAAGCCCAAAGCAAGCGCCACGAATGGGGGCTCGTCGAGCCTTGGATCAGTGACTACATTTCAGCCCTTGAAGAGAATAGATACGGCGACGCTATTTGGGCACGCTATCAGATGTTTGGTGGTACTGCGAATGGCACGCATCTAGAGTATCCGCAATGGACGGTCCACGATGCGATCGAGGAGGATGCTATTGGGTACCGACTTCGTGAACGAGACATTTGGAAGCACGCCATGACTTTCTTCGCCAATTCAAGCAAGAACACACAAAGTGATATACTTGACCTTATATTCGACGTCAACCGCAGGAGTTACTATCGGCTATGTAAGTTGAGCAACTTCCCATTCAACATTGCTTTAACTCACAGGTTGTTAGTTAGAGACCAGTATCGATTGCATAAGCGTTTCCAACAAAGCGAACACGTCCTTCCGAATTGCGACTGTTGGAAGACTGCCCAGGATGAAGTTGACTCTGTTACAGAGCTCAAGTAGTTGGCATTGATGCCGCTTTGCTTCGATACGTAAATATCATAACAGGACATGCTAGGGGAGGAAGGAAAACTTAGAACTTTGATCCTAAATGATAAAAAGACTTGGGTAACTTGGTCCAAGTTTAGGATAAGTTTAGTATACCTTTTGCTGAGTTTATTTTAACGCTTTATATTAAGGTCTGATATTTTCTTGCTCCTTGAGGACATAAACTCAGGTTTCGACTTTGCCGCTCAGTTTTCGCTCTTTTACTATGCTCCAATTGTGGCGGGACTTTATGTATACACTTCCAGACCGGTCTGTTGGCTTGGTCAAACAGCTAGATAGTTATCAACATTCACGACATTTATGCGGGTTCCCCGGTAGTGCTCTTGACTTCTTCGTTTCATAATCGTCATTGTTTTGGCGTTTTCCATGTTCGCCTAGATCCCAAGGCTAGACATCAGTGCTTTCGAATCTAGCTACCATCTATAAGATGACTCAAGAAGTAATTAGGATAGCCGCGAGTAGAAAAGATAAGTTTCTACACTCTGTTTTAAGAACCACGATATATTTGGTGATACTGGAGCTAAGCTTATCTCAAAACATGGTGCCATCCGACTCCATGCAGCGCATATAACTACTACTTCAGGCAACGTTCCAGAACTGCGAGATTTCGTCGTCTGATACCAACCTGTTAGTCACATCATGCAAGGCAGAGGTTTACTTATCTGGATATCTTATCAGAAACTACCCACGCGGTCATTCAGTAACTCCATTCGCTGGATCTGGTGCCAATCCATAGCGTCAATATTTCGCCAAAATGGACATCTCAGATCTTACGATACGACGACAGTTCACATTCAAACGACCAAGTCCACTGCTCCATAGAGTATATCTCATATTCCTTTTCTATTTGTTATCATAATAAGCTAATACGATGTCGCACTTATGTCCAGAATCAATGACGCCCTCTTTTTCCGCACTAAAATGTTGGGTCCTCTTCCTTGATAGGCTTCAAATCACCCTGGCCCTTGAACACCTCTAGAATCTTAGCCTGCTCTGTCAAAATGAATCTATCAGTCTGCTTTCCAATGTTTGCCAACTCTTTCCACCTGTTGAAATCGGCTGGATTTCTCTTATCTCCATGCGCCTCTTCGGCATGTTCCCAATGACCCTTTGAGAAGCCCAACATGCCGCTGATTGTCTTGTTGTTGATGTCGTAAACAAGAGATACAATTGTTCCAGTCTCTTCGAGCCAGTTGATCTGCCATAGCTCTCCTGGTCGGACGCATTGGTATGCTACGGTTTGGTAATTGATGCGGCCAGCCATTGGGCCACCGTGAATAGCGTAGACGACTCGGTCGTCAGAGAAGAACCAGATTTCATAACGCCATTTCTCTGGGTTTCCTTCTGCGTCTGTAGCGTCGTAGTCGTAGATAAGATGAGTGTTGAGAATATCCTTCTCAAAGGTTGGATGAAGGGGAGTGTTTGTTTGATATCGTGGCAGAGACATGATGAATAATATTAACGGCTTTTGATACGGATTCTAAGAACTTGGAGTAGTTACAGAAGACAATATGAGACATCTCTAGACCGCTGCCAAGTATTTATACTCTGCGAGATCGCCTCGCTTAAGTGGCTTGATCTCTTGGTACGACGGAATGCAATCGTAACATCACCCATCCACTCGGAAACGCGGACAGTAAGTTCCCACTAAAAGTGCCAAACGGATCAATAGGAAGCAAGGATCAGTTTGCTAACGTGTATATCCGAGAATCGATCTCAAGACAAGATTCATCATAAACTCAATTGATATCGTATGATGTCACCACGAGACTAGCAAAAGCATCCACAAAACCACCGCAGATACCGCCATCGACCTCGGTCTGATTATGTCGGCAGTGAGAGTCGGTAGCACAAAATAACATCATAAATTTAGCGGTCTGCACTTTACTCAATGTCTCGTACAAGGCGAAAAGTTAGTCATGGCCAGAGATATTTCTTCTGCCACCAGTTCAGGCTACGCATATTAGCAGGTTCATAGCATTTCATTATTACGCAACTCACAAGCTCTTTCGGCCTGCGATACGAGGATGCAGGGCCCGGCTTCCTCCAACCACACCCAAATGCTTCTCGTCCATGAAGTCAGCTGGACTGTGTCAGAAAAGAATGACATAGAAACCTCTTGGAAAGGGATCGACAAAATCCACCACTATATCCGGGATAAATATCCATTGCCTTGAATCCCGGTTGCGGCGCGAATAAAGTTCTCGTCCACTCAGCCGCAAAGATCACCCTGGTGAGTAATTCCTATCGGATGAAAATTCTGAAACCCAGAATTCATGTCCGATAAATCAACAAATATGGCCTTTGGATCGGTATGGAATTGATGGTTCACTTTGCTGTCCGGGGCTTTACGACGACGCTCAATATACTGGTGGATGCTCCGTAATTCGTGGAGCGTTGGTAATCGAGCACCAGCCCACTGAGAATATCGCTCTACCTCGTCGAAGTAGGCCATAACAGGCCAATCAAGTCCTTGCGAGAATGGTACTGGTCCCCAAACATTCTTGATACTGTGACGAGCGATTGAACGTGGTGTAATCTTCATCACTTCGGGCATCGCGCGCCTTGCTCCAAGTTGCTGGGATCTGAAGCTCCTTTACGTCTACGAGATACTTAGCATACTCTCCGTTACTGACCGGTCTACCTTGTGCCTCAATTTGTGGGACAGTGATCTTGTACGGCTCGTGCTCGTTGTCCCACGCAAAGAATCTGCTTGGCCCATCATTGCTTTCAGGTTCATGGTACCCAATGGTGAAAGTCTGCTTGGGCACCTTGATCCATGGATTCCGAAGGCGTCGTGAAGCAGCTTCTTTTGCGAGCTTTGCGAAATCTGGCCTGGGCAGACCAGGAAGGGGAAGGATGTTGGGACTTTGAATAGTCATGAACAGGAACATCTCAGGATGGAGGCCTACAAGATATCAGCACAGAGGCTCCCAGCTGGCCAGATCAGACATGCTCTCATGTTCGAAACCTATCCAGAGCGCTTGTCCAAGACCGCGATCTGTGTAGGGCCTTTCAGTTTGATAAAGCGGTGTGATTCGCTCTTTCACACGCTCTCGATATAGTAGAATATCCCCAAGGCATGGGAAGACGTCTGGGAGCTCGCTATGATCATGACATTTGGAAGGATCATCAACATCAGGATCTATGCCATGCTCAAAGATCTGATGATAATATGCAGGCTCGGTGGGCTTGCTCTTCGTTGCTCGAGCAAGATGAATATCCTCGCTAAGTCCATTATTAGCCAAGGTTTGAGATGAAATAATGGATGTTTGACAAAGGTGGAGTATGGTCAAGGTAGAACTGCAACGGGTTCCGCAGAGGAATTGGTTTTTTCCATCAATGCATCAGCCGGTATCATCTTGGTCGTGACAAGATCCCAGACGCTCCATAATTGTTTCCATTCAGCCAGCGAAGGCACTGGGGCTGGAGCATACAGTTCTGGTTTCAGAGGGAAAGCGTATGGATTCCTAGATTCCATTGTGCTTTTGAAGTCTGTGGCCATTGCCAAGATGAAATGAACTGAATAAGAGGTCCGACGATGCGTAGTGATATGTTGAGCTCTTGGGCCCTCGGCCTGACCTGTAGTACCAACGTCATCATCCACCAAGCTCCCCAGCAACAGCTCAGCCATGAAGCTAAGACACGGCTTGTTCCTCCTTTCCGAATCTGGATTGGCCTAATGTTCCGAAGACTGGAGCTAGTCGTCTCAAGCATGAGACTTCCGATAGGCCCTCCAGTAGTCAAGTACCCATACTGATGTTGATGAGCGAAAGGACTCAGTATCGGGATCGTGGTGTCATTGGGCCATCAAAGTCATGCTGTATGCGAGGAAAATACGATTCAATGCTTCTTGGACTTCATTGTCGAGCAGCTGGTCGATAAGAAATTGCTGGAAAATTGTTGTGAGACATCATGACCACAACTGGGTCTAATTTAGCGGTGCCGATCGATCGCCATCCTATCTCGATAAGAACTCCGACCTCTTTCAATACCCAAGCCCGAATATATCCGATAAAAACTCAACAGCTCATCAAGGACTTTCCATCACACAAGCCTTGAGGGAACAGTGGCAAAATCATGGCTGAATAGGCTTTCCCTTGATATATTAGGCGCCGAATCCCAACAGGCCTTCATGCGTCACTCGGCGCATGCGTGTCGACTGTTGAGCGTAGCCTTCACCTATCTATTTAGTCCTAATCAGTTAATGTTTGACGTGGCTGTTGGTTCAATGACTTGAAATTGGCCCACCATCCCAACCTCGAGGAATTAGGGAATATATCGGCCGTCTGTAGCGTCCTTACAACCTATAGTCAGCGCAGGTATCTCTTGGCTTCGTATCGACCTTCTAAAATTTACACAAGTCTATCCTTGCTTCAAACCAGACTGTAGAAACCTTTCGAGGTAAGGCCTGACAGAATCCGCTTGTTCAGGCATTTCTAATCTGTTTGGGGAGCATCGAGGCCAGTGCGAACCATGCGACACATGTGTTCTTATATAGTATGAGTGCCATATTCAAGTCCTCGCACTGAGAGACAAAGTCGCCCAAGGTCGCGAAATAGAAGAGAGACTTGATGAAGTTGCCCACTTCATTGACATTTCATTTTGAACGGTCTTCGATGCGGCGAAACTAGAGATAGCAGGGAACGTATAAAATGCGAAGAAAGGCGCGTTATCGTATTCGGGCCAACGTCTAGGCTCGGGTTGACATCCGGGCATATTACTCTCTGTAAATGGTCATCGTGACACAGAGTCGGAATACGCAGGAAGAAGCGATTCTGTTCCGTATTCTTCCTTATAATCGCTAACTCGTGGTGACTTGTAATACGGAGGAGGCGGAACAAGGCAAATTCCAGCCAGATCAATGAATGACGTGGGTTGACTAAGAGTCGAATCATGAGGCTGCTTATAGCACTATACATAGATTCCTAGTGGGTGGGATGCTTTTTGATGACAGATCATGGAATCGTATCATTTTTTCGTAGGTATTTAAAGGCTGCGTTTGCGCATCTCCGCGGGAATCAGCATCTCCAAGGAATGACACGCTTGGTCCTCAGGTCATCAAATCTTTTTGTGCTATTCTAACAGATGCAACAAGAAGAAATAAAATAACTTGAATTGAGAGGAAATTACGGAATGGTATCCGCAGTAACTTATACCTCAATAACTAGAGACAAGAAGGTTTTGGTGAAGTTTTGGCGAATACAGCCTATAAAGTAGGAAGATGTTCAACATCTTTGCGTAGCCGTGAACTCCCGAACAGTACGACCATAGACGCATTGACAAGTAATAATGCCGATATTTGTAACACCCATTTCAGATGTCTGACAATCCGACTCGTCCGCCCGATTGCCCATGCAGCGGAAATGCCATCGTCAACCATAAGCCGAGACAGATCGGAACTTGATTGGAAATCAATTGCATCTCGTGATCCCATCGAATATGGATGAACATGTAATACTTCAAGCCCCATTCTCCACATCTGATTTTCGCTTCCATGAAATATAACCCTCCAGCATCTCTCATCGTTATTCCCATCACCATGGCTACTACAAAGCTTCAATTCACACTCCGCAACAAAAGAGCACTCTTCGGTCTACAGCGCTTCAACAGAACCTACACCATGGTATCTGACGCACCAAGCTTCCCTTTCTCGCGCGCTTCTGGCCCCGAGCCACCAGCCGAGTTAGCCAAACTTCGAGCTACGAATCCCGTTTCCCAAGTCAAGCTTTTTGATGGCTCTCTCGCCTGGCTCGTCACTAAGCACAAAGATGTCTGTTTCGTAGCTACTTCCGACAAGCTCTCAAAGGTATGATCTGATATGATCTGATGGGTCGCTACTGGTTCTGACCGGGCTCAAGGTCCGCACTCGCCAAGGCTTTCCTGAGCTTAGCGCCGGTGGAAAGCAAGCAGCCAAGGCAAAGCCGACATTTGTCGACATGGATTCCCCAGAGCACATGCATCAGAGGTAAGCACCTTAACACCCGTGCATAGCCAGATGAGCAGGGCTGACGCAGATTGAAGGAGCATGGTGGAGCCAACCTTTACCCCAGAGGCGGTCAAGGGTTTGCAGCCTTACATCCAGAAGACGGTCGATGATCTACTGGAGCAGATGAAGCAGAAGGGATGTGCCAATGGGCCAGTTGATCTTGTCAAAGAGTTTGCACTTCCTGTCCCCTCCTATGTAAGTCACGGCAGATGATCATTGCTAGTTCACATCTCATGTTGGCCCAGATTATCTACACACTTCTCGGCGTCCCTTTCAAGGATCTCGAGTATCTTACCCAGCAGAACGCCATTCGCACAAATGGCAGCTCCACTGCCCGGGAAGCATCTGCCGCCAACCAGTAGGTCCAGCTGAGAACCATCCCAGCATTTAAATCTGACAACTCACAGGGAGCTCCTTGACTACCTTGCAACTCTTGTCGAGGAGCGGCTTGTAGAGCCGAAGGATGATATCATCAGCAAGCTCTGCACTGAGCAAGTCAAACCTGGAACTATCGACAAGTCCGATGCTGTGCAGATTGCTTTCTTGCTACTGGTCGCTGGCAATGCAACCATGGTGAACATGATTGCCCTTGTATGCATATCGGTTCTAAGGTCTGCTGTTCGTTTGCTAACAATTTAAAGGGCGTTGCGACCCTGGCCCAGCATCCCGATCAGCTGGCGCAACTCAAAGCCAACCCATCCCTCGCGCCCCAGTTCGTCGAGGAGCTCTGTCGCTACCACACGGCTTCTGCGCTAGCTATCAAGCGTACTGCTAAGGAGGATGTCATGATAGGTGGCAAGGCAAGTATCATACCCATGTGGCTGAAAGAGCCAACCCGACTGACCCCCCGCGCTAGCTCGTCCGCGCGAATGAAGGCATCATTGCGTCCAACCAGTCAGCCAACAGAGACGATGAAGTCTTTGAGAATCCTGATGAGTTCAACATGAACCGCAAGTGGCCTGCTCAAGATCCTCTTGGCTTCGGCTTTGGTGATCACCGATGTATCGCCGAGCATCTTGCAAAGGCTGAGCTCACAACTGTGTTCTGTACGTATACATACCTTCAATGTTTGGGATGACTACGACTAATATGCTTTAGCAACACTATATCAGAAGTTCCCGGATCTCAAGATTGCGGTTCCGTTGGAAAATATCAACTACACGCCTTTGAACCGGGATGTCGGAATCGTGGACCTGCCTGTCACTTTCTGAGGGTATCCAGGGCAGTGGATATAGCCGTTTTCTTATGTAGGTCTGATTAGCACCCGAATAAATTGTCTCAGCTCTACTCACGTTGACGTATAAACCGTGGTTGAAACGATCCCTTTAACCTCAAATGGTATTAATGTCTAAACGGCTTTACTGTAGCAATGCGAGATGAATCATCGAAACCAAATGTTAATGCAGTAGTGAATCTACGGCGTATTCACATTATCTTATTTTAGTGGGCTAAACACTAGCTCTTTAGTTACTAACATTCAAGATCCTAGAACATTACGACATTGGTAGCCAGCCTCCACGACTCACTTAAAAGGTCCTATCACTCTCTCCATCTCCAACTACCACTGTGGTCTCAACAGTTTTGGTGATACCATGCGGTTCCGGGAATGTCGCTAGGTGAACTTGTGATCCGTTGTTGCCTTCGTTGCTCTCGAGGTCTTTACCATCTTTACCCATTCTACTCATGATGTTGCTTCCGCGGGTTGGGACAGGTGGACCGGTAGTCACAACTACACGGGACGTAAGACCATAGTTTGTGGGATTGGACTTGTCCCGACTGCTAGAATACCATCCCTCTCCCTGACTACGAGAGTGACCTCGAACGACCTTGGAGATGAGGTTTGCCATGAGCAGTTCTATGTAAAGCTTGACGATATATGCAAGAGGAGCAAATTGGACGTATCTGCTCTAATGTTAGCCAAGGTTTGCTCTTAGTGTGTAATATACTTACAGATAAGGATCTGGTAGACTAAGGAACCCCAGAAGAAGGACGTCCATCGATGTCGAAATAAACACCATTCCAGCGTTGAAGTTGAACAATCTCCAATATTTATTCAGGCCATCGGCAATCAGACGGTATCGTACCAGGTACAAGAAGTACATATTGAGTGCCAAGTCGACAATGAGGAAGAACGTCTTCTCACACTTCTCGAATATCATATTCGTATGCTTCTGCGAAGGTGTAGCAGTGTCGAGGTGTGCGACCGTGAAGATGTAGCAGACAGCGCCATTGACAAACAGAATGCAGACCACGAGCCCCCACTTGAGGTGCCTCGCTCGGCGTCGGTTCGTCATGATCAAAGACACTCGGTTGGCGATGATCTGAGGGAGTAGTTGCGTCTGGATCGACCATAGGATGACGGTAGCGAGGAGAAAGCCCAGGCTGTTGGAGATGATAAGTAAGAGGCAACGAGAGGGGCCGGTGGGATACTCACTTTCCAGGGATGATGCCATTGAGGTAGAGGAATGTTATGAGAGCAAATACGAAATTGACCACGGCCTCGGTCCAGATCATGTAGAGGTAGGCATTGTGAAGACTGTGAGTACGCTTGTAGATGGCTCTGGTCTGTGATACGGCCTTTGCAAACGTGAAGATAAAGACGCCGAGGAACAGCCCATAGTAAACTGATGCCAGATCGATCATGCTGGGCAGTTGAGAAGAGAAGTGATGGGAAAATACCAGGGTCAGGATAAGACATGATCGGAACTATATACCTGCAGCCCTTTCTCAAGAGCCAGCTAAGGGTGGTTTTCGTATCGTGCATGAGCCCAATCTAAATTGGCTTTGCTAACGTCTGTACCGAACATGCAGCATTCAGCTGTTCACCCTGTTTCTCGGTAGATGATGATTGTCACCGCTAAGGAGCAGAGTCAGAACACTAGCCAAGAGTAAACGGTGGCTTGAAGATCTACAAGCACTAACCCTCAAGATGGGAAGTGCTTAGGAGCAATGCCGGTGATACCCCACATAATTGACTTTACCAAGCATGCATGGGCCGTGATGAACCCCGGATTGTTGAAGAACCTGGAAACCAATGTCGTCGGTAATCTCTGCGAGTCAGCAAGACATCTTCAAGGCCTAGGGTACGGTCCACGACTCCCCGTAGACGATCAACAGGGTGCTTGCGATATGTAATAACTGACAAAGATAAACTACAGGGAAATCACGATTGGGGCATGCTGTAAAGATCAGCGCAGGGACAAGGCGCTACCACCAACGCTGGAATTACAGATAATGCGTGGCTTGAACATCGCCCTATTATTAGCCAAAGTTTCGCTCGACATTGAATTCAATTTCCAGTAGCTTGAAACAATAAACGCCTTTCCGTTTGCTATACCATACTAACTCCCGGCTCAACGCTGAGGGTACCGCGACGCACAGGCACCTCCTGAAACCCCAGTCCAGCAAGGCAAGCAAGACGCTAACACAAAGTTTAAACCTCGCATCAACACGAAGCAATTATAGGGCTGTCCATGTAACCCTCTGATCTGGCGCGTCCTGCCTGAGCTATGTTGGTTCGCGCCGGGAGCGCTTCCGTTTTATGAAACTATCGATCTTGATCATCACGGCATTTTGTATTACCGAAAGTCAGTGCGAACAAGATCGTTCTAGGCAATCTTGTCCACGGCCAGCCGGTTGCGAGAACGCGGATAGATCCAGTATTGAGCTTTCCATATCTTTGATCAGTTGAATGGTCTTCACTCTTCACCATGAATATCTGGATAGTTTATTGAACTACGATCCTACTCCAATTTTCAAACTTCTCAAGGATATATATGTACACCCAACTCTGTAACGACTCGGCCCGTCGCGAAGTCTCTAAAACAACTATCTCAACTGCCGGCTCCACGTCACTTTACGTTGGTCAAACAACAATACCTTCCCATACTCGCATAGCTGCTCAATCATTTCTGTTACGACATGTGACGGCGCGGTCTCGCAAGCTTGTCTCAATGAATAGCCCTGTCAATCCATGGCTCACATGTTTTCTTAGCACGCAGCCGTCGCCTTTAGCCTCGGAAGCACACCAGGGGTTCGTGATTTTGTCTGTGCTGACCTGCAGAACTTGGTGCCACTATCGTATCCCAGCAAATTAGAGGCTTTTAGGCAGACACAATTGAGACTTGGGAATTGGCGAACGGGGGTTGTAGCTGGGCGGCTGCTCAGTGCCGAAGTGCAGTATCTGCTAGCGACGAATCCATAAGGTCTAGAGGCGTGGCGCACGAAATAAACATCAGCCTTGGAGTAAGGTGTTGCCATTTCTCGATGATAAGGAACTTTATGATACGAATTTGGGGTCAGAAGCTACGTGTAACACCCCTGCGTGTGTAGGTAGCAGAGAGTTGATCGGAATTTGGTGATGAGTATTCCAGGTCATTCTATGAACCGGCCTCTTGCTCGTTTTGGGGTCAAATTTCTTACATCGCTTCTGGAGAAGAAATCTTGACGAGATGGTTTTCTTCGTTTTAAAAAAAAAAACACTTGTCCTTGGCATAGTGTCCGCGAACAAAGCTCAGCCACTAGCTTTGCTCTTCTTCATGTCTGAGAGCAGTGACAGGGAAAGAATTAACTCGAGATCGAGATAGGGAATAAATATCCAATTTTTTACTCGTGGCACGCCGCTCAGCTGGATTCCTTTTTTATTGTGTTCCAGGATGAAACAGCTATATCTCATGTATCATATGAGGGTGAAGTATCGTGAGGCTACAGCTCAGTTGGAACCGTCGCGACATCACTTCACGCCATAACCCAAATAAAGCAATTTTCTACGAGGAATTTCCGGGCTTCTCTCAGATCGTCCTCGTGTTATTCACCTAAGCATCCTACACTGAGACACTGCAACCACAGCTTACTTAGCGCGGCCGAGAGCGCCTCGCCTGGTGCGGAGTCCACCAAACTAACGTTAGCGATTTACACAGAATATGCATCTACGAGAGCGGATCGCCAAGTCAACCTCTTGCGTCACTATCGTGAATGTCATCTCCTCAATCACCAATCCTATTCTACCATATCTTCAGTCAAATTTAGGCAATCCAATACCTTGTCCCGAGCCTATCTGAGCAAATCGCATTTGTGTCCACAGCCCAGTCATCATGGCGGCAGAAATTACCACCACGACTGTCGTCACGGCATTTCCCCTCGTCTTCGGAGTAACTGGCACGAGCATTGGAATCTACAGCTTCGTGTCACCCTACAATGCCATGCGTCTCTTTGGTCTCTACGCCCCAGCCACTGAGAAGACCTCTTCGTCGCAGTCCGAAGCTTTCCAGAAATCTCTCATCTACGCGTCTGGACTACGAAACATTGGCACGGGTCTCAGCACTCTTGGCCTCTATGCGTTCTGGCAATTCTCCCCGATCTGTCAAGTGAGCCCCTTAGCTGCCGCTGTCACGAAGAAGTGCATGGGAATTTGCTTCATGTTCGGTACCTTTGTTGCAGTTGGTGATGCTGTTATTGTGCGGCAGTTTGCGAACAAGGAGTATGTTCAAGGGGAGGCAGAAGAGAAGGCTGCCAATGCTAGCATCAGTCATGGGATCACGGCAGTAGTCATCCTGGCGACTGGTCTCTTTTTGTATTTGTAGGTCAATGGGTTTGCGTAGTGGTCAAGCCGCATACGCTGCTGGAACCTGGACTTCACATCACTCATGTATAACATCTCGACTCATGTTTCAATCATCCTCCCCTACACGCAATATCATATCGCAAGCAACGCATCAGGAAATTGCAAAATATCATTTATCCCCTAGATTCCTAAAACTCATTACCTCTGCATGTTCTTGGTTATCTTGCATGACAGACCGCAAACCTAGTAACCGCTTCAATGCTTATCATTTGAGTCCCTTTTGTCTCCAGTATCATGGATAGCATTAGGGATGGCTCTCTTTACTCCCTCAGGCAAATTTTCCTGAACTTTTTGTGGTAATAGGGATGCTTCGCCGCCCTTCGAATATGAGATGCCTCTGGATGAGCCAGGCGTAGACTCAGTCGGGTGAATCTAAGACGTTAGACATAATTATTTTGTACTGCTCGTAGAAAAACCTACAGATTCAGGAAGAGCATGTTCAAGACCCTTGGGCATTTGTCGCTGAACACCTTCGGAGAGTTTGGAAGGGGCTGTGGCGTGAGACATGCCCTGGCCACGCTCGTTCTGTGCATAACCCGACATTTTCAAGATTGGCAATAATTGATTGGTAGAAATAATAAATAGGGTATCTTTCTGTTTCCCTGGCGAAAATGAGAGTCTTGGCGCTTAGAAGGTTGTTTTCATAGCTGTACATTTAAGGAGGAGTGAATGATCACGTCATGAATATTTCACATAAGGATGGCGTTGAGAATCTCGATAATAAAATAAGCCTTATTATATCGCAGCCTTTAAATTTGCCTTTCCTCTGACTGTCATGGTCGTCACATCCTATCAATGTCATGACTTCGCATCTATGACGTAGCGTTTTCGTGCTTCCCCAGTGTAGCCATTGGGAACGAGAAACTTTTGTCGATCAAATCGGAGCATTTAATGCGCGACTGAATAGGATAAATGCTCCGGGTACTTCAATATTTGTATGTGAAAGGTGATATGTGGTGCTGGAACGACGTGTCTGGGTGCGAGAAAAATTGGTGGGCAAAACTTTCATTGTCATCTCATCTCATTTTATACTACAAGGGAAAAGACACAATCACTGGCCAACCCGGCTATACTCTCCTTTTACCACCGTAAAGATTAAAAAGAATATCAAGCTATCAATTGCATTATCATGGGGTCATCCCGACTCGAGCGTCAAGAAAAAGGACAGAAAATATTGAAAGGTCGCGGTGATGTAGGGTACGTGTATTTGGCGTTGAGACCATAGGAGACAAAATTACAGAATCAGATAAGATAAACTTATCTCGAAATTAAGCACAAGATACACGACCTCGAGCTAGCGCCTTATCGTTCGTTTCTGTCTTATTTGTTCCGCCTTACCTTCCTGACAAACAGCATGCCACGTGATCAGGCGTCACCGCGTAACTCTCAGCACGCGTCCCCTCAGGCACCTCTGGAGTTAATTGCCACAAATCACCAAGATTTCTCACAGCATCGCTAATCGTCCGTTCCCAATCTTATTTCACGCGGCATTGTCTTATAAGTTCTGTTTCTATTATCTGTTCGGCGTATCGGATCAAAAATGGAGTTGTCCGACGAAGACTTTGACTCTGGAGACGCTCTCTTCGACGACGTTGATGAAGATGACCTCATCTTTGACGAACTCGAACAGACGGGAGTGATGAATCCACTCAGGAAGCATAGCAGAGGCAAAGAGAATGATGCTCAAGATCAAGCGCCTGCTAAAAAAGCGCGACATGGGTCCCTCAGTCTCAAGGAGGAAGGTAGTTCCAATGGCCGACTTGGCGAGACACAACGAATTCAGCTTGCGCGAAAGCTACTGGCCGACAAATTTGGCTACAAAGAGTTTCGCCATGAGCAAGAGGCTGCAATCGTCAGACTTCTCAATGGTGAGAACGCACTTGCGGTCTTTCCAACAGGTGCTGGAAAGTCGCTTTGCTACCAGGTTCGTATCAACCTCCTTCGTCCCAACATCGTCAGCGGACCTCATGTACTAATGCAAGCAGATCCCCGCAATCGCATTTCCAGAAATGGATCGCCAGACCAAAGAACGACAGACCAATGACTCGGGTATCACTATCGTCGTTTCGCCCCTCATTGCTCTGATGAAGGACCAAGTTGATGCTCTCAAGCGGAGAGGCATCGCAGCGGAGTGCATGGACTCCACGAAAAGTTGGGATGAAATCCAGAAGATCAACAAGGATCTGCGAGAGGGACAGCTTCGTCTATTGTACTGCGCTCCTGAGCGCCTCAATAACGAAGGGTTCGTTGAGACGATGAAGCGAGTCAAGGGAGGAGTTAGAATGATTGGCGTGGACGAAGCCCACTGCATCTCAGAGGTATGTCTCTGTTCCGTCGATTGCAGCACATTTCCTGACCTTGATACAGTGGGGACATTCCTTTCGCCCTGACTACCTGAAAGGTTTGTATCATTGCAACAGCCGAATGGCGCACGCTGACTCAAGACAGTTGCCCGGTTCGTTCAGGAGATCAAGGCCGAGCGAGTCATCTGCCTGACAGCCACCGCTACACCACCTGTCGTCAAAGACATTTGTCAAGCTTTCGACATCTCCGATGAAGGTGTTTTCAGAACATCAGTGTATCGCCCCAAGTAAGTTCCTAGGCTACATACCCTGAGAACTTCGCTGACACAACCAGTCTTGAACTCGAAGCCGAGGCTGTTAAAGTTAAGGATGATAAGTATGAGCTTTTATTCAAGTTCTTGAAAACGCACCCCGGCTCGACACTCATCTATACGACTCTCCAAAAGGTTGCTCAGTCTTTGTGTCCTCTTGTGATCTATCAGTGCTGATACTTCACGTAGCAAGCCGAAGAGCTGGCGGCGCATCTCTCGAAGCAGGGGGTCCCCGCCGCCCACTTCCACGCCGGCATGAAAGTTGATGAGAAGAGAATGATTCAAGATGATTTCATGAGCTCTAGAATCGAAACGGTGTGCTTGTCTGGATCCTAGGCTGAAACACAGTACTGACAGCGGTCTAGGTAGTTGCAACCATTGCATTTGGCATGGGTATCGACAAGTCAGGTTGGTTGACGCGGTCGCCCCTGTGAGCATATGACTGACGAGTGCAGATATTCGAAACATCATCCACTGGGATATCCCGAGTACCGTCGAGGAGTACTGCCAGCAAGTCGGTCGTGCCGGTCGAGACGGCAAACCAAGCTACTGCATGCTCTACCTCTGCCGAGAAGACTTTTGGATCAAAGAGAACTTTGCGCGCGGAGACCTACCGTCCCGCAACTCATTGCGCAACCTCCTCAAGGAAATCTTCGATGGCGATGTTGTCAAACTGCCGCCCGGCGAAACTTTCAAAGTCAGTCACTACCACCAGTCATCGCAATTCGACATCCGCATGAGTCCTCTGAGTGTAATCTACGCTGCGCTGGAGCTCAGGTTCAATCTCATCCGCGCGACGACACCAGAGTACAGCTCTTACAAGTTTGAAGCACATGGACAATACTACCCCCGTCTCAAAAGCATGAACACGCCAGAGAGCAAGGCCATCCTGAAGCACGCCAAGAAGGCCAAGAAATTCCACTCGATTGACCCAACGAAAGTCGCCAACGATGAGGGTTTACGGCGGAACGAGATCATCAACCTCCTCAATGATCTCAACAACAGTGGTGCTATCGTCCTCACCGTCGGAGGAGTCGAGCAGAAGTACAAAGTGATGGGCAAGCTACCAAAGACAGACGCAGCAATCGACGATCTCACAGACAAGCTCTACGAAGACCTTAAGAGGCGCGAGAAGCAGGCTCGCGATAGACTCAAAGATGTGATTAATTTCGTCACAGCCTCAAAATGCTTCGGCCTATCCATCGCGCAGCACTTTGGCATGGATCTTCCAGAGAACAAGAAGAAATGTGGACACTGCACGTTCTGTCTCAAGGGTGCAGCCGTGAAGCTGCCCCCGTCATCACCCAAGCAGATCGACAGAGCAGCGATCAACAAGGTACTAATATCAACAGACATCCGAGATGATGCGCGCTTTCTGGCTAGGATTGCGTTTGGCATCAAGAGCCCGCGCATTAGCAAGTTGAAGCTGGACAGGTGTCCAGCGTTCATGTCAATGGCAGATCACGATTTCGATGTACGTGCGACTATTTATGGTGATGAATGATGCTGACAATTCTACAGGCAATTTTGAAGGAGTTCAAGAAGGCTTGCCATGAAAAGGATGAATGATGAGCATTGCAAGTACGAAGTTTCAGTCTACAGTCTCAAGGCGCTACCCGGGACGGTGTTATTGCAACTGGTGTTTACTTGAGTCAATCGGACGATGTTGTCCCCCGCGTCGTCGGGGTACTTAATGATGGAAAAATGGGAATTTTGGGGCTTTGACGATATCGGGAAGTAATGTGGAACGGATCTTGTGTCGCGTACATAATTGAGGTCGCATGTACATTAGATCGGATTCGTATCACGCATAAATGCGAACACAACAGCATGATTGGGAAACTCAACAGGATGGGTCTGGGGTGGAAACGACACGCGTCAGGATAAGAGTACCAAACCAACACGTGACCACCTGCAATGACCGGAGCAAACCCGAGAACAAGTGTCGCTTTGGCCGTTTTACGTCGCGCGATCGATTTAGCCCTCGAAAGCGCATTTTCATCGTCCATCTTAGCCCTGTTTGTGGACTGTTTGACCAATTTCTTAGCAGGGCTGACATGGTCTTTGCACTTGACGAAAAAACGAGATGAGCAATGCAAGGGTACACTGTCCCATCGTGCGATATTGGCAGGGACCTCGTGTAGCAGCCCAAACGCGCATTCAAAAGACGACAGATGTTTGAAACGGGCAGACCGAATGATTTGTTCTAGAAACTAACTGAAGGTCGGTCGGGTTGCGCTATTTTCCATCCCCGTGTCAAGTCAAGTCAAGTCACTGCGGCGTCGCCTAAAAAAACATAAAAAGGATCCGAATTGCCGAAATGGCGTCACCATGGCAGATGATGTCTGTGAGCATTTGACCAGACATCAAACGACCTCTGAATAGGGTGACTGAAGTTGCATTTACTCTGATTCCTTTGTTTTTCCCTGTTTGAGGTTTCCTTTTGTTCTCTTTTTGGGACGTGGGTGTTTATGCGGAATCGTTAAATGCAGGGGAAAAAAAACAGGAAAATGATGGCGTCAGTGCACTAACAAGATGACAGGGGAGGCTATAGCGGTTTCGGTGTAGCCAAAGTCCATTGGGTCTCAACAGTCAGTCAGTGAACAGACGTTGGATCTCAAGGACCACGGGTAACGTTAATTCAACCTATCTCGGACTCAATCTGGCCCCCGACATTTGAGTTTCTTTTGTCTTTTCTATTTTTAAGAAAGATTCAGATACGAGTGACATCCATGCTCCCTGCTTCCCGCGGGGTACCTACCGTGCTGTCCTCGGGCGATACTGTGCTGTAAGTCCCCGTAGCGTGCTGTACCTACATTGGACGGAGCAGTGGGTGGGGCGGGTCATGTTTCTACTTGTAACGCTCCAAGCCAGGCTCTAAAATTAAAAAAGACGCCTTGTTTTCTTTTGACGTAATGGTCCGTTAAATTGAGACTTAAGCCACGATCACATATGGATGCCTCTGAAAGGACTTTTCTTTGAAGAAAACGGATCAGAAATAGCACGGGATTGTACGTTGTTGCCCCCAGATGAGAATGGGTAGACGCAGCAGAGAATTGCGTGTATACGAGGCTTGTGCCATGTGTCACCCTCCCAAAAATAGCATCGTCTCTTCTGACTTTTTGGCTGACAGGATTAGCATGATGAGAGACTCTACGTCACAGACCACAAACATCGACCAACCAATTCTGCAAAATCTGGCATAATATGGAGACACTAGTTACGCGGCGGAGGTCGATCTCTCTGGACCTAACAAGGATTGGATCCATGTTCTTTTCCCTTCCTTTCTCTCACTGTGTTTTTCTAAGCTTCACAAAGCAAGTTGACCTGTGTCGATGTACTGTACTGTACTGACTGTAGCACGCCCCCTCTAGCAAGGCTCTGTCCAGTTTTTTTCCACCTGATTTTTCCCCTTCTTTCTTTCTTCTCCCCTTCTCTTTTCGTGTCTATCACAGAATATCCTCTCGTTTTTTTGTATCGCATAACAAAAGTCGGCATCATATCTTGACGAAAAGAGGGTTTACTCCGTCCATCGTAATAACTTTTTTTTTTCTTACCGTCCCTCGTTTAATTCCCGTTTTAGGCGCGGCATTGCATCACAGCCCGGCACTTCCGATAGCGAGCTCATCTTATCGCATGTCATAATCGGCAAATTTACCTGGGGATTGTTTTTTTGTAAAAAGAAGAAGAGGACCACGAATATTGTCGCACATAATAACTTTCGCTTGCTCAGTTATTTTTTTTTGGAGTCTTCTTTTTGGACTGAAGTCAGAGAAAGAAGATCGCAATCATGGGTTTTAATCCGCCAGGCCAAGGTAACGGCCCAAACTATGATGCGCCACGGGAAATGCAAGATTTACCGGCTGGCCAAGCTGTAAGTTAGCTCTCTCAACAGTGACTCCAACGCAATTACACAGCGATCTAATCTTTCGCCTCCTCTGCAGTATCACTTTCGCGAATCTGACGAAACAGCCGCCGCTCGCGTTTCTCCTGTGAGCAATCCTTACGAACCAGACTACGATCAATTGTCTCCCCCCCCTCCGCTGGGCGCACAACGACCCGTCCCCGAGCAGAACGACTCGAGCCGCGATCTCCTCCACAGTTCATACCAAGGCAGCGTAGACCATAACAGCTTCGATGGCCACAGTTTTGGCCACAACAGCTACGGACCTGGTGCTTTTGGGCATTATCCCGCTGATCAGCACGGTCGCATACCTGGGTCTCCGGGCTACGAATACCCAGAGCCTGAGTACGATGTCGAAGCTTCACGTCTGGCAGAGTCTCGTCTCTCCGTCATGCACCGCGCGCCTACAATGCAAGACTGGGGTCAGAATGGCGAGGCTCTTTCTGTTCCAGACTTTGCCCACGGGCGCCCCGACTCAACGTACCAGGAATTCGATGTCGACGAGAGTTGGATGATGCGACAGCAGCAGAACCAGCTCGCAGGTGGTCTCGGTCGCTCAAAGACCCGTAAGGTCAAGCTCGTTCAGGGTTCCGTTCTCAGCATCGACTATCCCGTGCCCAGCGCCATCAAAAACGCTGTCGAACCGCGATACCGAAGCGGCCCCGGAAGCATGGAGGAGGAGTTCACAAAGATGCGCTACACAGCTGCTACATGCGACCCCAACGATTTCACCCTGCGAAACGGCTTTAACCTCCGACCCAAGATGTACAACCGTCATACAGAGCTGCTCATCGCCATCACCTATTACAACGAGGACAAGGTGCTACTTGCGCGTACCCTCCACGGAACGATGCAGAACATTCGGGACATTGTGAACCTCAAGCGCTCCAAGTTCTGGAACAAGGGCGGACCCGCGTGGCAGAAGATTGTCGTTTGTCTCGTCTTTGACGGTATCGACAAGGTCGACAAGAACGTTTTCGACGTCCTCGCGACAATTGGTATCTATCAGGATGGCGTTCTCAAAAAGGACGTCAACGGCAAAGAAACAGTCGCCCATATTTTCGAGTACACCAGTCAAGTCTCCGTAACACCCGATCAACAGCTCGTCCGTCCTGATCCCGACAAGCCTCATCGCAATCTGCCTCCTGTCCAATTTATCTTCTGTCTCAAGCAGAAGAACAGCAAGAAGATCAACTCGCATCGCTGGCTCTTCAATGCCTTTGGCCGCATTCTTAACCCGGAGGTCGCCATTCTCATTGATGCCGGAACGAAGCCCGGCCCTCGCGCCCTGTTGTCCCTCTGGGAGGGCTTCTACAACGATCGTGATCTCGGCGGCGCCTGTGGAGAGATCCACGTCATGCTTGGCAAGGGTGGAAAGATGCTTCTCAACCCGCTCGTCGCGGTGCAGAATTTCGAGTACAAAATCTCCAACGTCCTCGATAAACCGCTCGAAAGCGCCTTTGGATACGTTAGTGTTTTGCCTGGTGCTTTCTCGGCGTATCGCTTCCGCGCTATCATGGGTAGACCTCTGGAGCAGTACTTTCACGGCGACCATACACTCTCCAAGTCACTGGGCAAGAAGGGTATCGACGGCATGAACATCTTCAAAAAGAACATGTTCCTTGCCGAGGATCGAATTCTCTGCTTCGAGTTAGTCGCAAAGGCCAGTCAAAAGTGGCATCTCAGCTACATCAAGGCCTCCAAGGGCGAGACCGATGTTCCCGAAGGCGCTGCTGAGTTTATCGGCCAGCGACGTCGTTGGCTCAATGGATCTTTCGCCATGTCGCTCTATTCCCTCATGCACTTTGGCCGAATGTATGGATCGGGGCATAACCTCATTCGTCTCTTTTTCTTGCACATCCAGTTCGTGTATAACCTGGTCAATGTCACGTTCTCCTGGTTCTCACTCGCGTCTTTCTACCTCACCACCACCATCATCATGAAGCTTGTCGGAACGCCACAGGTTCTCTCGGGATACCATGGTTGGCCATTTGGCGATACAGCCACGCCGATTGTGAACGTGCTGATCAAATACATATACATCGCCTTCCTCGTCCTCCAATTTGTCCTCGCTCTCGGAAACAGGCCTAAGGGTGCACAATACACCTACGTCCTCTCCTTCATGGTCTTCGGCCTTATCCAGCTGTATCTTCTCGTCTTGACCGGTTATCTTGTGTACCGAGCTTTCACTGGAACGCCCATTGAGGAGCAGATCTCCTTCGCGTCCGGTAAAGCCTTCTTCGATAGTTTCTTCGGGAGCGATACTGGAGTGGCGGGTCTGATCATTATTGCCCTCTTCACCATTTACGGTCTCAACTACATCGCGTCCTTCCTATACCTCGACCCGTGGCACATGTTCCACTCATTCCCTCAGTATCTCGTTCTCATGTCAACTTACATCAACATCCTGATGGTCTACGCCTTTAATAACTGGCACGATGTGTCGTGGGGAACTAAGGGCTCTGATACTGCCGAAGCTCTGCCTTCAGCCATGATTGTCAAGGACGAGAAGGGCAAGGAAGCCGTGGTTGAAGAGATTGAACAGGAACAGGAGGATATCGACAGCAAGTTCGAGAAGGTAGTCTGGCGAGCTCTCGCACCTATGAGCGAAATGGCAGAGGAAAAGCCGGAGAAGAAGGACGTTGAAGATTCGTACAAGTCTTTCCGAACTGGTCTTGTTATTCTCTGGCTTCTCTGCAACATTGTTCTCATCGTCGTCGTCACAACAGACGATTTCATCACTCTCGGCGTCTCAGTAAGTCACACACTCTCTCTTGTCCTCTACAACATACTAATGCCCCGCTCAGAAAGCTTCAGAAGTCCGTACGCCTACATATTTCCGTGTTCTTCTTTACTCGACAGCTGTGCTGTCTATTGTACGCTTCTTCGGCTTCCTCTGGTTCATTGGACGAACCGGCATCATGTGTTGCTTTGCGAGACGATAAACAGGGAAGAGCGTTTTATTGGGTGAAACGTGTTAATGAACTACATATTTTTGGGGTTACAGGAGAAAATTTCGGTGTGATGCTTCTTTTCTGAGAGTTTTTGGATGTTGGGATGGGATGGTTTTGAGTTAATAGTGGCATGCAACGACTATTACTTACCGGCGTTGCACATCAGAGGTAGATTGCTTTCGGATTCTTAATCTAATCCATGTTTTTATATTCATGATCGCAGCCACATGCACGTAGACCTTTGACGCCAACACTCTTCACAGATGAAGTCCGGTAACCAACGTGAACACCTCTGTTGGTTAAGCATCCCGAGCTTCATTGCCTTTTTATGATCTGTTTCCACTATTTAGCCAGCTATTGCTGAAAGTATGCTCGTGCTCGTCTTTGAAGACTATCATGTATCGTGGCGAAGAGAGTCAGCTTCTAGCAAAACCTCCTTGACAGGATCACTGCTCCCATCTCCATGATTTGTACAGCCTAGTATCTACAACTTGGCCTTCAGCCCCAGCTTGCTCTCAGCCTCTTTTCTCTTTTGTTTCCAGTTCTCCAACCTTGGAGCCACCATATTGCCCCAAATAACCAGCCACTGCGGATCAAATGCTGGCAACCTGCGCCCCGATGTCCCTTCAGCAGGCTCTCCAGCGATACCCCTTAGATACTCGAAGAAGCCTTCGTAGTCAGGCGCGATAGAGTAGTAATCCTTCCCACCTCTTTTCTCACTCACACGTTGCCGCTCCCATTCCAGCTGCTCCGGGATAGAGGGCAGTGCTTTCGCACGACCGGCAAGAAAACGAGCGATGGCTACGCTTTGCCACTCGTAGGCTCGAAACGTGAAGCCTCCTCCAAGCTGCGAGACCGAGTCAGTTTAAGAAGAAGTTGGATGCCAGAAGACTTACCATTCCAACGAAAGTCAGCGTTGGATCTTCAATATTCCACGTATGCTGATATACACCAGGAAGTCGACGATAGGCATTCTTGACACGCTTCTGAACTGCAGGGATGAAAGGAAAACTGAAGGTATAACCAGTCCCGTAAATGATATGATCTATGTTGTCAAGATATGAACCGTCGGTGAAGTGCACACGGCCAGTCTCTGGATCGAAGCGTTGAATGGCTGGCTTGATGGCGATTTTGGGATGCTCGAAAGGAACCCATCCAAAGGCTGGAATGGGCTGGTCTCTTATGGAGGCGTAGATCTGCCCATTCACGACATCCAGGATCTCGTGAATGATCTCGATGGAGGAGACTGAAGCTCCAACCACAATAACTCGCTTCCATCGTCAGCGTGGCCCGATATAAGACATCGGATATTGTGCTTACCTTTCCTTTATACTTGGATCCTTCTCTGAAGTGTTTACTATGCTGAATCGCGCCGGGAAACCTCTTATCAACTTCCAACAGCCCTTCGACCTCTGGGAACCAGGGTATGTTATAATGACCTGATGCTACGACTACAGCGTCGAATGTCTCTCTCCACCAGTAGTTGCGGCCTTTGAGTACTTTTCGAAGAGTTATAACCCACTCTCCATTCTGTTTCTCGACTCTCTCGACTGTCGTTTCCAGCCCAAGCAACCTGTCATGACCACCACGAGAAAATATACCCTCTATCCACTCACGGACAACAGAGTGATGTCGAAACAGTGAGTCTGGTCCATACTCATCTAGAGTCTTCTGTGAGAGCTTCCTGGGAAAGGACTCTTGAGTGTAACTCATGATATCAGGCGCGATGTTGCTGTGAAGATTCTCATGGATCGGGGTGTCCGAGAATCGGTGTTGATGGCTGTTTACTGCCTCGGAGATTGTTGTAACCGCTGGTAGATTCTCAGGAATAGTGGCCTCATTGTCAGCCTCTCCGTTAATTAGTCTCTCCAAGGAAGGAATCCCTGGTGGCAGATGCGGTGTATGAATCCTACTAGACCGTGAGATGCATTTACTTCCAGAAAGATAATGTCTCTTACCAAGTTCCTCCAACAGCTGATCTGCGGTCGAATACCCGGATGGTATCGAAAGCATCCTCCTTGACAAGCGCATCAGTTGCAATGGCACCAGCCGGACCAGCTCCAACTACAGCAACACGCCGAATTCTATGAGGCATACTGTGATAGTGAAGCTGAGAGGAGAAATAGAAAGCAAAGAACTCGAAAGTTGTAACGAAGACAGGCTATGCTACTGATATAAACGCAGTCGACTTTGAGGAAGACTCGGGGCTGCCAGATCCGAAATCGGGTTGAGATAATTACGCCAGATGCACGGTGATTGCGTTCATGCACGACGTTGTAGCACGCAAGAGCTCCTGGGTTCTTCATGATTCTGTTGACCGAGGAGCGGGGAAGTTCTCAGATCAATATCTTGTGTTGCCATGCCAATCTTATCAACGTCATATATATCGGAGGACCAATAATACTTATTGACATCGAATCAATCTCAATAATTCCATTCCGATGGACTAATATTTGGGCATTATCATCAAGACAGATTTTACATGGATAATAGCTATGGCTATAATGATGACTCGACTGGTAAGGTATCGCCTCTTGCGTGATCGGAGGCCAATAGCACGCAAACCAACGACCCTCAGTTCACGAATCACGCTCGAGAAAATGCTGCTCCCCATCTAAGTCATACTTTCCTAGTGATATGTGCTGTATGTGATTGTGTCTTATCATCTTGAGGAAGACTCGCCTTTAACGAAATGGTATCACGTACCTTCAGGTTTCCTGTTACGTTGCCGGCCTGGGCCTACATCGTCCTGGACAGTCAATCTTCATCATCTTTCATGAAGTAGTAAAGAGGCTATCGTTTAATCGAGATTTCTTGCTCATGTGAGACGCATCTGAAGCACTCCACGACAGTTGATAGGGCCTTCCAGAATCTGACTTGAACTCTGGTGAAGCAAGGTTCTGAGCTCCCCAAAGCATAACTGGCATCGAGGAATAACACTAGAGATTCTTTTCAAAAACGATACTGATATGCGATAATATCATGTGGCCGAGCCATATGCGCAAAAGTGTATGGCACCAGCATCATCATCTGACTTGATGTTTCTCAACGTCATCGCAAGGGCAAGAGTATGGCTTCGTGCCCGTGTTACACAATGTTTTTAATGCACAATTACCAAGGCCTGACTATGTAAAAGATACACATATAATGCAGTATCTTATCAGCGCTACTGACGGAGTTAGAAAGACCATAGTGACGAATGGCACGTTGGCAACGGGCCTTGGCGTAGACTGAGACCTCAGTTGGACCAATCAATGGCTATAATATATACTGCCTCGAAGTTTCACGGACTATAATAAGGACCTGGATATCAAAGTTTTGTTATATTGAGTCCCAGACGCCGTGGCACTGGTTTATTCCATGCCGGTATCAAAGACCTCATCTAGCGATCTTTAGACTTCATCACGGGCTTTCGGGTCCAAGAGAATGATACGAATTCCTAGGCCCTTCAGTAAAACAGTATTTCACACAAACCTTAGTTTCTAGACACCCTCCACGTCGGACGCATCGGCTTGGGTCCGGCGTCGCAAATTTCAGAGCCGGCGCTCCCTTGCTAACATCTGTATCTTCATCAAAGTTTCGACTCCAGGCGTGATGGCTTTCAATTTCAAGGGCGCTGGTTCGAGACGGGTATCAGGTGCCCAGGCCTTGTGACCTTTGCAGCCTCCCTGGCCAGTCCGATATTCTCGTTCGCCCTCCATATTTAAGGTTCTGTGGAAAGACATTCAGGTGTAGGCTGAGCTACTCAACCCCTCCATTGTATCAGTGTCTGTATGTAAGTACTTCATCATAGTTCCTTGAGATGGACATTGTATCACTTGGGTGATGCGGCGCAGAGGAACCTATAGCTCACGAAAGGTGTCTAGTTAGGCAAGATGTCCATTTGCTCCTTGCTGCAACCTTGGTCAAGAGTTACCGAAGTCAATCGTGGCTTTAATTTTAACACTCGGACTGGAGATCATGGGATCAAGGAGGATGAGAAGTAATTTTGCTCCCACCGTAGCAACACAATTACGCTTGCCGATATGCGATACCCTTTGTGTCGACCCAATCTCGATTCATGACTAACCATTACCGACGGCAATCTCCTACTGTCAAAGCTACCATAAACATTCGGTGATGGCTGGCGGAATGTTCAATAGTCAAAAGCCTCCCACCAATTCATTCGCGATTGGTGACGTGGAAAGGCTGGAGGACGACGTAACAATGCTATAGGCATTACGAGCGAACTCTTTGTTGGCAGCTCAAGCAAGTGGTGTGCAATCTTAGAATGCTACGGCAAATCAGACACAATAACTGTCTATGGATGGTAACCCCACAACAAGTGCTGCATCACTAGCGCTACACACAAGCATTCCAACACGCAACGAGACAGTGTGCAGGTGAAGGGTGTAGACTGATTGGCCTATCTGGTTCTTGTGAGGGGTTATCTCGTCTCCAACTGGAAATCTCGATTTAAGCTTTCGGTGATATCACTACCGAGCTGCCCCAGGACTTTCTTGTCCGGGGCGTGCAGCTGCAAGCACGGTCTTTGTCGATCAGTTGCCGGCTTATCACGGTATCCCGGTCCGGCTTCAGCCTCACCTTGTGGTGTGAAGGCCTTATCATGGTGGTAGGCAAGATCGCTGAAGCCTGTTATCTCTTGACCGAGCATTCACCGCTTGTTTGTTCAGATCATCTCACAGTGGTCAAAGAAGGTTTTGTAAAGTAAAGGTCTCGATTTCTATCTAAGAAATGTTGCAGGATGCAATAGTATAGCTAATTAAGCATCTGCTGGGTCATAATCTGTCATGAATAAACAATGCAATCTTGTGTAAAAGAGCAAAACTCGCTTTTATCTTGTAAACCCTCCCATGTAATCCAAATCAATCAGTAAGTCATTTCCAAGTCTAAACAACAATGGCCTTGTGCGCTGGCCGGATGTCAATGCCCGATGAGTAGTTGGCGGAGCTTGTAGCCTTGGTGTTGATGGTGGTCTGGGGAGCCTCCTGCTGGGCAGGCCAGATCTCGTGGCCGACCTCTTGCTCCTTCTTGTGGTGGTTCTGGAGCTGCTCTCGGATGCTCTGCTGGAAGAAAAGAGGACCCTGCTCCATCTCGGGATGCATCTCACCGTTGATAAAGACACCAGCGTTGACGTTCTTCTGGGCGTTGGCGCAGAGGTACTTGTCCTCGGACATGACACGCTTGTAGAGCTCAGTGATGAGGTTAAAGTCCTCGTCGCTGGAGTTCTTGTTGCGGAAGAACTCGTATCGCATGATGGAGCGGGAAGGGCTGAGAGGAACGAAGCGCTGGATCATGAAGAAGTGAGGAGAGATATTGGTGGAGGCATTGGGAAGGTAATATGTGACAGCGATGCGGAATCCGCGGTCAATCTGGTCCTGTCGCTGGGCACCGAAGTGCTGGATGTAAGACTTCTGTGTCTCGACCCAGTAAGAGTTGAGGTCGGCGATGGTGGGGATATCAGGGTGAGCAACCTTGCAGTGGTAACACTCGTTGTAGTTGTCGGCAAGGATCTTCCAGTTGTAGTCGCCCTCCATCTGCCAGACGTGATCGAATTGGTAGTCGTCAAAGTTGTAGTAAGAGAAGCGCTCATGTGTGTCAAGGTTGTCAAAGTCATCCTCCCAGGCGACCTCAGGGGTCTTAGCGCCGTCCATGTTGATCCAGATGAAGCCGCGAGCATCAACCTTAACGTGGATGGGAAGAAGACCATTCTGCTTCTGGTCAAAGCCAGTGCTGGCATCACCGTGGTCACCCTGCTCGGGAGCGACGATGGGGAAGGTACCGAAGCGGGTGATGTTGTGGAAAGCGTTGATGTTGCCATCCTCGTCGCGAGCAATGACAAACTCGAAGTTGGCCATCTCATACTTGAGCCAGTCACCAGCGTTGGGGACTCTGGCCTGGTGAGTGGTAAGGAGCCACTTCTTGGAGAAGATGGCGCGCTTCTCAAGCTCGTACATCTCGACTGAGGTGTACCATGAAGCGGGAAGAGCACGAACGGCGCTCTTCTCAGTGACAGGGCTGGCAGCGGGAGCAGCAGAGCCGCCGAGGCCAAAGTATCGTTTCAAGAATGACTGGGCCATTGTGAATGTGATTGTGTGTGAGAGAGAAGAGGAGGAGGAGGTGTTGGATATCTTGATGAAGATAAGAGTGAAGATGTGAAGACAAAGAGATAAGGACTCGAAGTCTTATATAAAATTCTTGTTGGTTGGAATGGTAGAGTAGTGTTTGTTGATGATGATAATAATTCGATTGAGGTTGGATCTAGACGTCTTCTAAATACTTCTTTTGCATCTGGTGCATCTGGCACATCTGAAGCTAATCAGGGCGTGTCCATACTCTATCGCCAACATTGAAACCACCCCCTTGCCACCTGATACCTGACGCCGTCTCGTCTCGATAGATTGAGTTGTTGCTCGCAATCAGGTGGCCCTCTGTTCCGGTGTTGGCGACCGGTCACATGATCGGACAGGCTATCTTTGGGGCCCGGCTAGCAACATTCACCCCCTTTGACAAGCCATGTCCGGCCTCAATTAGACCCTCCAAGAGTCATAGATGACGGCCTCTTAGTTGGTGTTAGTCTGCGCGTTAACTTCTCGATTAGGGGTCTTGCTGCTGTCTACGCTACGGCGAGGTGTATTGTGTTGTGTTCCCCCACGTCAAAGCAAACCAACCTCCGTGTCTTGGTGATGTTGCAATTAGACCGTTCCGGACCTTCAGATGTCCAGACACGGAGGAAGGTCTTCGCGTTGAAGATCATGAATTTCTAGAAACCGGCAGTTCCTTATCGGAGCTTCGAGATTGATTATTTTTGGCATTTCGGTTCAAGTTGCTGCTTTCTCGAATCTCCAGAAGCACCTGGACAAGGCTGAAACAGAATTCGGTCTAAATGCACCCGAGCACATGATCGGAGGTGACGAAACATTGATGTATGCATTGCTTGTTCCTGATGGAATTCAAATGCCGGAGCAGTGACCGCCTGAATGGTCATACGGACACAGCGATTTCGTAACAACATCCTCAATCGCTGCAACGCTTTCTTGTCAATAATCAAAATGGAGACGGCGGAGTCCGATTGATTGCAATTGCTGATACATGACCGCAGAAAATCGATAACGACTCATCTAGTCTTCAGCTAGAGAGGGATTATTTCTCGAGGACAAGCAAGTTTAGGCGAGAGTTGTAAAGAGCTGGAGCTGGTCTGTGCCGGCGAGTCCGGGGTACGGCAGGGCATGGCTAAGCGTGTTTAAGTCGTATCGTTGAGCTAACCCAAGATGATAGATCTAGGCCTGGACCCCGACTTCTGAAAATAATGGACTCAAAACTCCATCACGGGAAATATTTCGTGGTAAGATCAACCGATGGCTCGTGTATGGGGTCGCCGGTTGATTCTCCCCATGGGGGTTCAGGGCAGGCCCAGGCGAAATGAGATTTTTCCTCTTGATCTTGCTCTTCTTCATTCAAGAATTAATGGAAGCGCAGCGCTATCAATGGCAGGACCTTTTGTGTGGGAAAACGTGTGACAATGGCAACTAAAATTGACTATCGTGACTTTACCATTGCCGCGGGACTGTGGATTTTAATACACAAACAGCGAGCCATAACTTCTTCAGATGAGCAGAAAAACGTAGAGTAGATCGCATGAGTAACAATAGGAAATGAGTTCAGAATCATTCGCTTTCTGAGGATAAGTGACATCAGAATCGTTCAAGTTGCGAGATGCTCTCTGAATAGTTGCTCGTTCTGGCTTAACGGTTGTCAACAACCAGGCACGGATCATCTCAAACCTGGCAGTATCGTCTTCTCACAAGACAGGATCAATGACAGCATCGTACGAGAGTACTGAAAGAATCGTATGTTATGAAATGATGGAAAGAAATGTCATGCTGGGCCAATAAGTTCTCAAAGATATGAGTTGAAACTTCTTGCACATACCACTTGACTTCCTGCCTTTCACTCAAACTTTCATCTTCCTCTTTTCAATACCTGGAGATAACTTCATAGGCCCTAAATATGACAATCAAAGCAGTTCCGGCTACCATACACTTCAAAGGCGGGCTTCACTTATCACAAATATCATACAGGATATTCTTACATTACAGCACACAACAGTCAATGGAAGAATGAGATATCGAGGACATCACTCAAAACTACCCTGAACCTCTTCGACAACAACACGTCTGATGGACAACGATAAGCTCAGGCACGGATAGTGCAAGCGAGATGAGCCTCACCGTGATCTTCGTCAACTCTTACCCTACAATGAACATCTCGATCTAGCTATCGACGCCATGTTGCTCTCCTTCCTAACTACGTAAGTGAAAAGAAACCCACTAGAAACCGCAAGGAAGTGAACGAAACGCTTGACATGGAACAAGCTTTGGAACATCTTTGCTTGGTTCAACGCGTCACTTGGAGATCTGCCGTTAGCCGCCGATGATGGACTCAAGGTAACACCAAGATGCTGAAAATAGACCGAAATCGGCAGGATTTACACATTTCGAGCATGTTGCATGATCACGACAGCTTCTCGAAGGCATTGGTGATAGACATGGGGGATGTGTTGGTATGGCACGGTTGCGCCACTCCGGGGTTGTAGATATCACAAAGACGGTATCGAGGACCGGGCGTTGTGTCACATCACGATGGCCTCTATCCCCTGATATCTCGATGGTCAAATGATAGGATAAGAAAGGACTAGCGACGCGAGGCAGAGTAGCATTGGCCATGTGTTGGTGCCTGGGCCTCCATCTGGCTTCATCACTTCTGGGGTAGGGATGACGAGTGCCGGCATCCTCTATCCATCGCATCGCCACGCCAGCAAAAACGTCGAGACCACCATCTGTGGATGGGCATTGTGCATTGTGCATGGGGAAGTGGACCAAACTGCATCAAGATAAGCAAGACTCGCAGCGGTATCTTGACAGATTACTAGCCTCACTTCGCTACGGACCAACCGAGCTAAAGATGGTGTGAGGCATTGGGAGAGGGCGAGATAAGTCTTGGAGGCCCAACTAGTGTGAATCTATTTTCCTTTGCATCTGAAGCAGTGACCAACCCCTTGTCTTGGTTCGATGCCGATTGAGGTTGGCCGAGTGCAAATTGTGCATGAAGCTAGGCCCGAAGCAATGCTAGGGTTACGCGTTATCTCTGCGTGCGGAGAAACAAGAGTCAGCTAATGATATCAATGATCTCCATGAGCCGTGGGTACCGAGTTGCAGTGCGGGGGAGAGCCCAAAATGGAGATAAGGCTTTTCCTATTACGGGATTTGGCTTGCAACTCGTACATGAAGGGATGGGAAGGCTGGATATAGGCGTGGATAACCTCATGGTGAGGTGAGGTGAGGGTTAGACCAGCTGATTGTGGGATAAGAGGATGGTTGGAATGGGATGGGATGCTGTTGGTCTGGTGATTTGTGAACAAAGGCCACCAAAATGGTGGAGGAGGAGATGAGAAGGGAGGCTAGACACCCAGTTGGCCCATGCAGAGACATGAAGACATCCGTAAACATGTTTCTCAGTTTGGTTCATCTCATCAAGCTGAAAATCATCCATCGTACGATATTCATCCTTCAGCATGAAGTTATCACGACTTCACGATAATCTCCAAAAATAACTTCAAGATAGCAGGCCTCACGTGATCGGGTTTCTCTCTACCCCATACCCGGACTCCGGCTCTCAGCTCCGGAATTCCAGATCTGACCCGGAAAATGACTTTTGGTGAGAGACGTCCGGAATACGGTGGCCACCGAGACCGGCACTGTCTCCAAGGCGGGGTGATAAAAGGCCCAGTGGACGAGGTGAAATACACGATCAATTCACTTGGTGGTTATACATCATCTCTATTACCGTTACAGGTCATTTGACAGACCAATTCTCTCCATATCTGTCTGCCAATAGCATTGCACCGCTTACAATGGCCTCTTCATCATACCTCATCGTGGGAGCCGGTGTCTTTGGCGTCTCAACGGCCTACCAGCTCATCCAAAAGTACCCCAATGCTTCTGTCACAATTGTCGACAGAGATCCCTACGACGGCGACAACCGTGTAGCTGCATCTTGGGATTGGAACAAGGTTGTTCGCGCAGACTACGATGATCTCCTCTACTGCCGCCTCGCTCTTGAGGCGCAAGATATCTTCGAGTCTGATCCTCTCTGGATGCCTCACTTTCACAAGGCTGGTGTTTTCTGGGTGTGTCGCAGCGATTACGCTCAGGATGTCATCAACAACTACAAGAAGCTCGGCCGTGCTTCGGACATCCAAGTCTACACCATCGAGGAGGCTAAGAAGCTCTATGGCGGTCTCTACGAGGAGGCTGACTACACCGGTGCCAAGGAGGTCCTTGTCAACAGAAACAGTGGCTGGGGAGCTGCAGGCGACTCTCTGCGCGCTGTGACGCGCGAGGCTATGAAACTGGGCGTCAAGTACATCGTTGCAGATGTGGCTACTGTGCAGATTGAGAACGGCCGCGCCACAGGCATCCAAACGGCCAAGGGCGAGATCATCTCGGCCGATACAGTTATCCTGTCTACCGGAGCATACACAGCCAAGCTTCTGGAATACAGCGCTGCACGCCACAACCTACCTGATCTTCGATCCGGTGATCGCATCACAGCTGCTGGTATCACTACCGGCATGGTCACGCTTGATGACCAGTCATTCGCCAAGATGAAGGACATGCCCGTCGGCTTCCAAGGATATACCTACAGACACAGTGAGTTTATACCCGGGTGACGTACGCCTTCTAGAACACCAACTAACGCTAGCTGTAGACTCTCCCTTCATTGGCAGTCTGCCACCTACCAAGGATCGTGAGATCAAGTGGTGGGGTCGCAACATCTTCAGCAACCACCGCGCAGTGCTCCCTGGCCGTGTCGTCTCCGCACCACCAGATGAGAAGGACTACGCTCAATGGAAGGTCCCCAACTCACTGAAGGAAGACATCGACAACGCCAACCGTCTATTCTTCGGAAGCAAGGGTGCGCACTGGAAGTACGAGAAGCACCGCATCTGCTGGTATGTAGAACCCCCCATCATGACGACGAGAAAAGACCGACTGACACCGAACGTTACAGGGACGCATTCACATCTAGTGGAGATTTCATCATCTCCCCGCACGCAGGTGCCAAGGGTCTATACGTCGCGACATGCGGCTCGTTTCACGGATACAAGTTCTTCCCTGTGCTGGGCAAGTATGTGGTGCAGATGCTCGAGGACAAGCTCGAGCCTGAGCTCAAGGAGAAGTGGGCTTGGGACAGGGAGCGGCCCGATGCAGCTCTCAACTGCGAGTCCCCCAACTCGGAGATGAGGGACTTGTTGGATCCCGCTGCTAGACTGTAGAACTCAAAGGTAGCAATACATAATAGAAGCATGTAAAGAAGGATGGATGGAAGATCAGGGAATAAACAGAGGAGAGGGTAACATCCCCTGAGGGGAATAACTGCGGGGGAGACGAGCCAGGGATTAAGGGCGACATGATTGGGCGTTGGACGGCATAATTACGAGCATAATGAACGAATTGAGATTTTTGTTGCTACCATGACATGACCCAAGTCATCCGTGATCGCCTTTGCCAAGCAGAAATGTCCTAAGCCAAGCAATGTTTAAACTGCGTTGTCGGAGTAAGCTACGTAGAGATGCAGATTTGCATATCTTGGGCTTCTCCTCACCTCCACTCTTATCTAGCACCCTTGGCTAGTTAGGTGATCATTGATCCACAGCGCGTTATCTCTCCCCGACAAATCTCCGTTTGTCGGAGCGAAGCGGGAGCCAGACGAGGTGTGTCTCGGTGAAGGCAGAGGGATAGTTATTTCTGGAAGCTCTGATAGAAGGTGGGTGCAGCAGGGCAGGGGACGTGGAAAGTTTGTGTCGGCAGTGGGAAGATAACGAGCGGTATGACCGAATGGTTGGAGATAGGGAATTCTACGGTGAAGAGTTTTCACCTTGCTTGCTCTGGGGAATGACGCGATAGTTACAGTGTAGTAGTGTTATTATCACCAGACCAAACACGCCGTGATGGCAAGTTATCCCACGGTGTGCTGTGCTGTACTGTTGCTGCAACGGATGGATTGGATTGCTGGGGATGGGCTTCTGTGTTTCCCTCTCAGTGGGCCTCATCTCTGACGGGGAGTCACACTATCCACGCCCCCTTGTTCTCTTCAGGCACTTCACATTAGCCTTAGCCATTCCATCCAATCCCTGGACAACCCACTAAGCTTTTCTTCTTCGTACCAAACCCCGCGTTATCAGCAGCGCAGCGCAAGGGCCATGAGTAAGAGTTATTCCAACGCACCCACGCAGTCCGTTTTAACCAGTAGGCAGTGCGGGGTTTGCAACAGTAACTGTAAGCCACCCCAAACTGCACTGTATCCTCCAGTAGAGCAGGCGCCAAAAGGTTCCAGAGGTCCAAGGGTAAGGTATTTAGTGGAAGCGGGCCCCTTTACAGCGAGCGAAACAAGGTTCACCAACTCCTACGCCATCAACTTCTTTTTTTATTCATTATTATTA